>JAUMHB010028968.1:0-22436 GCA_032359685.1 Pittosporum tobira | reverse complement strand
TATATCATTTATGACTTGTGTATTTGTAAGACATGGATTTAATAATAAATTGGCAACCCAAGTTGGGGTGTGGATGCTCAGATTTGGGGGTGTCACACTAACATTGTCCCCTCACTTCTATGTCTTCTATGGGAGATGCAAATGGACTCTATTTTTTGATACCGAGAATCCTTCACCTTTGGCCATAATGGCTCTGAAGGCAGTTGCGTAACCAATCAACCAGTTTCTAAATGTCTCAGTGGAGTGTCTTAAGTCCACCGATAGTCAACCAATGTAATGAAATTTCAACAATGACTCTTTATCGGGTCTAATTAAGTAGCCTAATGGTGCATCCCGAACTTGTGAACCGCTAGCCTACGTAAGCTCGGGCGTTTTCATGTCATGCTATATGTGAAACCTGATAATTTCATCAAGGATAATGGGAAAGTAATGTGAATATTTCAATGTGAATGATGATATTATTTTGCAAGTCAATGAATTTTACTAAATATTGTTTCAGAAAGTTTTCTTGAAATTAGACCTGATAATGTGAATGCGAGAATGACCCGGCGTGAGAGTACACAAGAATTTTGCTTGGAGAATGTAAACGGTATATGATTAAATTTTATGAGAATGATAAAAATATTTTTTGTAAATCCATTTGATAATTGATGTTATGAAAGAAATTGTTAGTACATTTACGCAACTTTGTTTGAAAATTTTTTCGTGTCGGTTTTAGATGGGCATGGGGGAAACTCTAACCCTAAACTAAACTAATTTGTGTTGGGCCAAGCAAGAGTCTTTAGGGCTAATATAAATTTTTTTTTAGGGATAAGCCCAATTAAAATGAATTGGACTACTTGATTTTCGGTTAGTGGGCTTAAAATGGATTTTTGGGCCAAAACTTGGAAAAGGAAGCAAAATTGGCCAAGCCCATGGGGTGGACGTTCAAGAGTCTTCGCTGTAAATATATATTTTGGAGAGATATTTTTGATTTGGTGAAGTCAAAACTTCTCAAGGCAGCTTGTAATGCTAGCCGTTGATCAAGTTATTAAAAGATAAGGTTTAATCCAAGCCCTTCATCTCAACCACCGCCAAGCAAGTCATATATACTTTTTAGAAGATGAATTCAGCAGAGATAATTGGAGAAAGCTGCTGCATTCTCTTGTTCTTGCCTAATATAGAGAGCAATATAAAGAAAGAAAGAAGAAAACACCAAAAACCTTTGCAAATCTTGTATGTTTAGCCAAGATCAAAGTTTCATATACTCAAATACATCCTCTTCTTGACTAGAGAACTCAAATACACCTCAAACATCTGGGGTTGAAAGCCACAGTGGTAGGAAACTCGAAAAAATCATTGATTCGGAAAGGAACGAGGCTAAGGGAGGAAATATCTACCGAGGTTAATATAAATCTTGCAAGAAAGGTGAGCACTTTGCTACTTCCTTTTGTTTTCCATAGCTAGAGTAATGTTATATTGATGATTTAGTGTGTGTTTAAAGGTTTGGATGATAGATTACATGTTTAGTTTGATGATTGGTTGGAGGCAAAAATGGGAGGAAAGGATGCTATGTTTGGCTTATGTGGTTATTGTTTTTTTTATGAATGGATAGGCATGTTTTGATCATTTGATCAAGTATTAGGAGTGTTAAAATGAGGTTCCTAAGGTATAATTAAAGGTTTTAGGTCGTGCATGTATTGGTAGATAGCTATGGAACCCATACTTGCATGAATGGGGTGTTTTAGAAAAACTCAGAAACTGCAACCTAACTTTGAAAATTTATATAAAATAATTTGTTTGTTAAATGGACATGAAACTATTATTGAAATTACTTTAATAAGTTTATATGATTACCACAAAAGTTTGTTATTTTTGGAGTCCATTTAGTATTTAAATAAATTATTGGAAGTGACTGCTGTAAGTTTTCTGATGGAATAAAGGAATTGGAATCAGCAGTCTATGTTCAAAGATCTGTATAAAATAATATGTGCTTGGGTTGTGCACGAAACATTTTGTGAGATTATTTAACTTGATAAGGAACATATTTATAGAGGTTTCTTAGAAAGATAAGGTCATTTAATATTTTTATAAAATGCTAGAAAAATGGGACAGTACCATCTCGGATTTCTAGAAAAGTGTGATTTTTGGACCAACTTTGAAAATACAGCTAAAATAGCCTATAAGGTGAAAGTTGATGAAAAATTTTATAGTTAAACTTGGGAAAGTCTAATGTGTTTATAAAAAAATAATGACTTCATTTGAGATAATTTGGTATTTTCAAAAAATGTCCAAAATTGACTGCTGAAAGTCACAGTAAAGTCAAATTTTCTAGAAATTGTTTCAACTTTAGGAAGTTTCATTTTTTCATACGAACTCAGAATTTAGTCATTCTTGATCTTATACGAAGCTATGGAAGTATATAATGTAAAAAAAATAAGTTTGTAGCTAAACGGATTTTATAATAGAAATTCGTCCATATGTGAATGTCATTAGTGCAATAAGTTAAAAATGATCAATTAGGTTGTGAGGTCCAAAACTTGAATGATGTACCAATATGAAATGTTTATGTACATAGGAACTTATTTTAAGATTTAGAAAGGTTCTGGAAGTGATTAGAATAATATCGGAGGAAACGACGTAGACAAAAACGGAAATGGAGGTTAGCCGGCGAGTTCTACGGGGAGTAAGTCTTACCATAACAAGCAAGTACACTTTCCGTCAATATTTTACATGTAAGTTTAATTGTTTCATTGAACTTGCATGTTGAATTGTCATGTATGCATAAGATTTAATTTCCTGTGCATGATGTATGTTAGCATATGTTTGAACGCTGAGCACTTGTACCGTGTTTAGTGTGCTAGTATGTGCGAAGTAAATGTTTTATGAGCCTTAATGTTTGATAATGAGATCTAGTATGTTGAGTTGAATTTAATCGGAGCGAGTCCAAAAAATCCACGACAAATGATTCATGGTAAGAGTTTTTATGGGAGACGTCACAAGCGAGATTTTAGCCATGTGCACTTTCACAACGAGTAGTTCTTGCGATCTTATACAAACCCAATGAGTTTGTATGTTTTCTCTACTTGATTAAAACCAGGTACGGAGGTTAGCTGTAAGTTGAGCATACTTTCTAATTAAGTTGTTGCATGATTTATCTTGAGTTCAAAATCGTGCGAGCGTTGAGTTGCTTGTGGACTTCACTGTATGATCGTGATTCCAAAATGAATGTTTTTAATTCTCAAAACATCTGATTTTTTATGAAATATTTATTATGAGATTTATTAGCTTTGAGGATTTTGTACTTGTTGAGCTATTTCGCTCACTCTTGTTATGGTTGAATATTTTTCTTGCAATTAGATAAGACCGAATCGAGTAACTAGCTAGAGAGAGTGGAACGAGACGGACGCTGGAGATTTGTCTAGCTCGAGATAAAAGAATTAAAGGGAATGAAGTTGAACAATTCAATATTGTAATTTATTTGGAATGTTTGTAATAATAATTCAATTCCGTTGAAATATCATTAAATCATGATTGTTATTTAGTTTAAGTTTAAAATTCTGAAAAATAATTTAACGATCGGTCTAAGAGTTTATAAGTTATACGGAGATTGATGCTTCACACTGTCAGATTTCAGGAATCGCTCGGTCTGGTATTTAAGTAGCGGACATGCCAAGCACGGAACACGAGTTTTAAAAACCGCGTGCTATTTAATTAGGTGATGCACTTTTCTATAGTTAAGACGCATTATGAGACAGTTAGATCTATGGAGATGATATGGGCCAGTGATTTTTCTCTCTCACCTTCATGTTTACGAAAATTTCTTAGTAATTCATGCAACTATTTTCAAGCGAGCACAGTTCTTTCAACGTGTTTAGACTGTCAACAACACCAAGTAAGTTTTTTTAATCACTCTTTCATCCATTTCTTACACTCAAAATTTGATTTTTATTACAGAATGGTCCCCCAAAAACACTCTAAGTTGGACCTCGTGGATGAGGCTAGTGATGAGTCCTCTCTATTATACGAGAGCCCTACCTCCTTAAGCTAAATACCCTTTTTTCGAATTACGATAGGTGAACACACTTCAGTCTTTATTTAAAGAGATAGTGGAGGATCAACGATAGGAGGCTGTAACGAGGCTAGATCTACCCTCGGATGGTTCCAACACTAGCTTAAGTCTAAAAGATCTGCAAACAAGGCCCTCTTTATGCTAAGATAATCGCAAATTTCTCAATAGCAAAAAAAAAAAAAAAAAAAAAATTGATATTTGCACTCCAAATTTCTCCATTTGCACCCCATCATAGAACATATTAGCATAATTTTAACCTTGTAGTGGAGTGGAATGTAAAAAATGGAGTGAAACTATCACTTCATACAGGAATGAACTAAGATTTCACAGTGGGGAATCATGGACTCGCATACTGCTGCAAATTTTTGGTTCTCCTCTTGTTCTTCAACTTTCGAAACGCGCATGATTCAATTTGCCTTATTCTTTCTCTGCTGACACCCATGAGCTCCCCAATTTCTTGCAATGTTTTCATCCTCCCATCGTCCAGCCCGAACCGCCATCTAACAACCTGTTTCTCTCGCAGGTTTAAAGTATCCAACACCTTCTCGAGATCTTGTCTCATAAATTGCTTGACCAGCAACTCTTCTGATGTTTCTGCTACAGGATCTGCAGTCACATCCTAAGAAAGAATATAAATGAACACATTGGCAAAACAAATTGTTAAGAATAAAAACATAAGAGATCCCTACGCCCCACAACAGAGTCCCATTTGAATTTTTTGCAAAAATTAATTATATACTTTCCTTCCATATATACCCCTACACATAATGAGCGGGTTAGTTTAACATTGGTGGCATGATAATGATATTGTAAATTTGTGATTGTAAAACTTGACAACATGATGTTATTTTATACTACAGTTAATAAAAAGGGACTTGCATTGTGGAACAAAAGAATTTAAATTGGGACTCTGGGGAACAGAGGGAGTATCATTGCAGGAGCATTAGAAAGAACCAGGACATACTGAAGGTTTGAGACTTTGATTGAACCCAATCTTCTGATCAAGAGATCTTGGAGCTTTAGGTGTTAGTAAAACAGCAGAGAGTCTCTTCATTGAGAGCCCTGATTTCTCTGCAATTTCTTCATCGTTAGGATGCCTTCCTTTTTCGTTAAACAAATGCTTTCTGGCCTCCTTCACTCTATAGGTTGCCTCGACCATGTGGAACTGTTGACCCAAGAAGGTAACATATTACGTGTGAGTAGAAAATATGGCGGGTCGAAAAAAAACAATGACCTCATTAATCACCAATTGCACAAATGTAATTTATCTTTGCACAAGAAGGAATGCAATACACTTTAAGGTTGTGGTTGCCCAAACTAGTTGGTTGTGGCAAACAACACAAACAACGTAGTTTTAATTGACTAACTTGTAGAATGACAAAAATTTCATTAATGAAATGCATGTGCCATAGCCAACTGGCTATGGCAACCACAACAGCATTGTCTCCATATATGGGTGTGTGTGTGTGTGTGTGTGTGTGTGTGTGTGTGTGTGTGTGTGTGTGTATTCTTAGTCTTAGCCTGATTATATCAATACTTAATATAAAATGGACACACTTACAGGTAACCGAATTGTTCTAGACTGATCAGAAAGACACTTCCTAACTGCTTGTTTTATCCACCAGTGAGCATATGTTGAGAACCTGAACCCCTTTGAAGCATCAAACTTCTCTGCTCCTCTTACAAGCCCTCGACATCCTTCCTGAGAGTTTTTAAGAAAGTATAAACCATGAGAAGCATCAAAACCAGCAGAAATCACTTGAACAGTATATCTCCTTGGTTCTTCTTTCAGAATAAAAAGGGAAGCACAGAAGGTTGCATTATTTAAATGGATTTTTCTAAAGTGAAAAATCAAACAATGAGATAGCGTAAAGTTAAATAATAGGTACCTGAACAAGATCTTGGAGATTCATCCCAGCTCCTTGATAATTTTTAGCAATTGAAAGAACAAGCCGCACATTGCTCTTAATCATTTTGTCCTTGCAGAAGGTGCCATAATTTATGTTTCTCCTTAACGTCATCTGATCAACACCAGCTGCAGCAGCCCATTGCATGGTACTGGGCTCACTCCCATAACGTTCTTTAAGATCGTCGTACAGTTTTTCCAATTTTATTAGGACCTGCATAATATTGATTCAAGTCAAAATAAAAGAAAGAACATATAAAATTAAAATAGAAAAAAGGAAGAGGTATAAGAAGAGAAAGAAGAAGAAAAACTCTGTTCTTTTAGTGAAGAAGAAATATCTGATCCTTGTCTAACATCGAAAAGTACTACCCTTGAAGAAAAACATTCAACATGGCATCTGTCTTTATTATCAAATTTTAATCTTGGTAAATTAATAAAAGGACCAAAAACCTTAAAAGCACACCTGTATCCCTTTAGACAACTCCTGTTCTTCTCTTGCAGTGAGAAGTCTTGAAGAGCTGGTAGCTCCTCTTAAGTACCGCAGTGGGTCCAAGTAGTCTATATCTTGTGAAGAAGCACGTTTCTTCTTGCTCGTGGGACCCGATTTTGCGGTCACAACACTGGCTGAAATCCTCTCAGCTGCTCTTGCTCGTCTGGCTCTTCGTTCTGGTTGACGCCTTGATCTCACAGCTACACTTTTCGAGAGTTCATGCTGCAGAAGTTCAAGTTCTTCAGGTGTTGGCTCCTCGAAATCCAATTCTAACTCAGACTCAGCTGCTTCTGGTTCTCCTATTATGCCGACTCGTGCTGATGCAAATGGGGGATTGTCAGCTTTGGATATGAATTCTATAGGTTTAATATCTGATTTTGTGAGGTTGTGATGGTTAATCATCATGGCTGTATCCTTTGCAAACTTTGCAGCCGCCTTTGCTAGAGAAACGGCTTCAGCAGCTGCAGCAGCTATTACAGCATCTTCACTTGTAAGAAGAGTTTCTGCAGGCAAAGTTGCTTCAAAAGTCGCCTGCTCATAAATATCAAAGGTCGTTAGTACTTCAAGAACAAGTGATTTTAAAATTTAAGGGCACTCCCAAATGACTAGTTATTCTTTTCTTAAGTGTTTGATAATTTGAAAGGTCATATGGTTTTCTATCTCAAGCCAGGTTCAGATAGGAAAGCAACCTGAAAAAGGCAGCTTCAAAACATCACGGGGAAAATCTTTGACAATATGGTATTTGTAATATAAGACGTAACCAGATTCCGGTTGTATGGAGGGCACGAAGACAATATAAAAGTCCCAATCACTCCCTTAGTTCCACAAAAAGTCCCTTTCTGAAGTCAATTCACAAAATCCTAAAACTTAAAATTGATGTCATTCATTAAAGTATAAAAATCATAATTTTTGTAAGTTCTAGTACTCATTAAATAGTTACAATAGAATTTGAGAAATTGGCTTCAAATTGACAGAATGGTACAGATGGTACTCTTTTTGTGGAACGAAGGGAATTCTGAATAATGCTGTCATTCTGAATGCATATGGAATCAATCAGTCAGTGGATCACAACATCCAATAATATACTTCCCCCTTACCCTAATACCGAAGAAAAGGTGGAGAAACTTAGACATATTTTAGAAATGCCAGAAATACCTTGATTTGTTCACAACAAAAGACACAGACCTAGAGCCATTTGATGATACTAAAACTCCGGTCAAAATTTTACTCGGAACAGCTTTAGGCGAATTATATATCCTCTATGCCCCAACATAAGGGGGAAAACAATTCAAAGGGATAGTTTGAAATTGAGAACGTGCCACCTGTATCTAACAATTATAACATTTTATAGATTTAAAGCCTAAAAATAAATTCTGACCTCAGTTGGTGAACCTATTGCACCAGTATATGTCCATGGCCTATTTATAGCAGCTGAATTAGAATGAACTGCTAAAGACTGAAAATGTAGCTTTTCCAGATCGAGCACTGCAGTTGATGATGATGCGGACCATGATCTGTTCGCAGGAACTGAACTTGAATGAGCTTCTAAAGCCGGTAGATCAAGAACCGTTGTAGCTACTGTTGCCAAACATTCCGTCCGAAAGTAAAAAGGCTCTCTATACTTTGCTGTACTTCAACAAACCTTATAATATGATCTATGTAGACAATGCAGGACAAAAAACAAGAAATAGACCCTTCATTACGACTCTAAGTCAACCAGGGCATACGGGTAACAGTTCAGGAAGATTTTTGATTTTGGAAAAGATAAAAATGGGTCCGAGTCCTTATTTAGACTGTTGAATATTGCTAAAATGTGATCTAATTATTTAAGATGCACTTTAATTATTTGAGTACTTTTAAGATCAGTCATCAGATCTTCTGATCAAGCTACCTCACTAATAAAATACAAATTGCATAAAGGAAAATTACAAGAAGAAATTAGACAAGTTTATTCATGATCTCAATAAGGATAAACTAATTTGGTAATAATTTTCTTCATTCTTTCCAGTATATATATCAAATAGAAATAGCTAGATGTTATATCTAAGCATTCCAAGAATCCATAAAAAACTGAGAAACGTTAGTTTTACTTGAAGCATGGCCCACTTGAGATCAGTCAAGGTTTAAGTATATTACAGTTTTATCAAGGTCTAAAGACACATGTTGTTTAGTCGGCTTATATATGTTTTATTTTGGATATCAATTTCACGGCGGAGTAATCTGCTGCCATTTTAGGCTTCAATTATGCGCTTCTATAATTTGAATAATGTTAACCAGGGGTTAAGAGGTCCACAAAAGCTCAAAGTGTTTGTAAGTAGTAAGTTGTCCAAAAGCTTCAGCTTCTTATGGACAACTGCACAAGAAAACATTTGTCTGTTATGTGGAATGTACATTTCTTATTGCATTAAATTTGAAGATTGCGGTACTTGGACGCATGGATCTCAACATATGGATGTATCATTGTCTTTTAACTATATTACAAGGAGCACAAAATTTATGAACTACACATAGGGCAAGAACCCCGCCCAATTTTCTTGCCCTAGACGGGATCATGTTTAGCGAAAATCAAAGCAAAATTTCACAGTTCTGTTTAGCAAAAGAAATTTTGGACGATTCTGCCTATTTAGGTTCATTGAAGTAATTATTGCTTACGGAAAGGAAAATTTCCAAATATGGGGTGCCTACACTGACCAAATCTTGTAAACATTGTTAATTTCTAATTATCTTTTCTTCTCCCTGATAGATATGAGGTCCTGATTGTCCAATATGTAGGTAAACAGTAAACTACATGATTTATAATTGAACAATGCAGTAAAGGAAAATGCTTCACTTTAACTGTGCCTGACACAGTTACTCTTCATGCTATTTATTGCCCATAAAAGTCACCAAATTTTACTATTTAGTTGCACTTTTCTTTTATGCCCAACCAAGTGAGAGGCTAATTAATACACATTTCACCATTTCTTAAATGGTCCCTCAGCAGACAAGATAGTAACATACCCATAAAAACTTAGTTAAATAGAAAATTTCATCTCCTCTGATGATTTAACAGACAATTTGTGAAGAATCTAAACTTACAGGAACTAAAAAATGAATTAAGTTGTGGGTTTCTCCAAAAACCAAAGCGCTCATTCAATCAACAATGCAGTATCAGTTAAACAAAATCATTTCAAAATCCCTAGAGCCCCATCTCAGTACTAACTCAAAATTTAAATAGCTATTGGACCTGTACATTCACATATATACAAAAACACACACACACACACACACAAATATACAAATGCTGATTGAGAAATATAGAATGCTTACATAGCTGAGGAGAAGTGTGGTGATGGGTGTTGAAGTTGACGGAGAAAGAGTCCGGCAAACACTTGAACTGTGGCAGTAGACACGACATCTTTCTGCTATCTTTTTACATACATAAATATGCTATAATTATACCTACACGTGTATTGACATGTATATATAACTATATAGAGTATCCAATTGATGACGCAGAATATTTTGAAGAGGAAAGAAACTGAGAGAAGAGACGGACAGATATGATTCTGCTGGAAAAGAGAAAAAAATGGATAAGAAAAGCTTTCTTTGCCTGAGGTTGAGAGATGAACAAGGAGGCCTTCTACATTGGGTTGGGTTTTATTTGACCAGTTTTGGAATCAACAATACTGTCCAAAGAACATTAATGGGCTCACTCCTGGGCCCAGATAAGCTTTTATTTCGCTGATTATTCTAAAAATCTTGAATTATATATACAAATGTTATACTCTCTAATTATAAATTTAAATAAAATTATACATAATATTTATTTAACTATTTTTAATTGATAGAATAAAATTAAATATGAAGTTTAAGTAAAAATTTAAATTTTATAAGTATAATTATAAACAATTCACGTTTGTGCAATGCTTTAATCGGATAATGGCTTTCAAAAAACAAATATTTTTTGATAATTATATTTTCTTCTCTTTTTTTTAGGATGAGGTTTTACTCCTTTTTAAGATTTTTTTTGTGAAATAATTGTTTATTTGGTGAACCCATTTCTATATCTTCAATTATACAAATTTGAATTATTAGGTTTCACTTCAAAGACGAATTTTGAAATACCTTAATACTTTTGAAATATTTCAAATTTTGCCACAATATAGCTAGAGGTGTAAAAGGATTCAACCATTTGGACTTATAATTCATCTTCTCTCTAATGAAAATTTGATTCGAGCTCAGAGTTTTATGTTATAAAAATATATTTTAAAATATCAATAATTTATAATAATAACGTCTATTATACTGTTGTTCATTTTTAGGGGGTGAAAACGAGTCGAATAGAGTCAAGTATATCTTGTTTAGATTCTACTTGTATAATTTATCGAACTTGAAATGAAGCTCATGTATGACTCGTTTAACAATCGAATTGAGCACAAATACGAATCGAGCAAACTTTAAATTATTCTCGTATTTTACTTGTTAATATACCGAATCGAGCTCGAATCTAACTTTTAGTCAAGCAATTCCGAATCGAACTCGAGTTGTTTGGTTCTACTTTTAACCTTATTCATTTTTTTGTCTTAATCTCTTCTCTATTTTTTTATGAGTTCATCAATATTTAAATTTTATTTTAAATTCAGACAGTAAAATAAATAATAGATATGCTATGTGACAGTATTTCATTGGTTAATAGATATGATAAAATTATTTATTGATATTTAGATTAATTTGTTAAAAAAATTTAAATTATTTCAGCTTCATTTGTACATGCCACTATACTTGATAGACTTGACTGGACTTATTTACCCCTCTACGTTTTACCATTTGAAAGGGTATCCGTCGGCCAAACAGGGTCACCCATATTTCAAAACCAAGTAGAAACCCAGCCTAGCTGAAAAAACAAAAACCCACGTTGAATATCTCTCGCTCTCTCGAATCAACCAAAACAATGTCGTTCGTTTCTAGGGTTTTCAGGGCATCAACCCCTCTATTTGAAGCAGTAAAGGCCGCCGCATCTCCCAAACGCACCACCACCAAAACCACCAAAACCACCAAAACCCCCAAAAAACCAACTTCAGAAAAACCCAAATCGGCTCGCTTAACTGGCATTCTCAAGCCGTCTCCTGTTTCCCCTGCTCTCGGATCCTTCGTCGGAGCCCCGGAAGTCTCTCGAAGCGGCGCCCTGAAGAAGATCTGGGAGTACATCAAACTCCACAACCTCCAGGTCACTCTCTCCCTCTCTCTATATATGTTCTTGTATATGTATGTTCATATATTTTCTGTTTGTTGTACGAATTTGTTCAGTTAGCCCTAGATGGGAAGTGAAAACATAAAACGTCATTTTTTTTTTTGGGCTACTAATAGTCTTTTTGAGTATATTTTAGGCAAGCTCATCTAGGTTATGATCCTAAACCAAGTGTATGATTTTGTTGAAAAGGGTTCTTTATCTCTTAGTTCGATTGTGTTAAACCTTTACACTTCTGGAACTTAGAATGATTGAACTATATTCTCCATTCCAAATAATGGCTCCCATCTTAAAACTTCGCAAATATTAAGAATACATTTTTGTTGCATGTTTATCCCGAAATACAATGACTGATTAGTTTGGTTGTGGTGGTATGATGATGATTGCGATTGCAAAATTGAGGAGAAACTGTTTTTGTTGCGCCAAAAAATTGGAGAAATGGGACTCGTTTTGTGGAATGGAGGGAAGAATGGTGTACATAAATGCAACCACATTGCTGATTACTGAACTAGTAGAAGAACCATTTTTACTCTTTTTTTTGTAGTAATTATTGTAGATTATTTTCCATTTTCTAGTTATTCATTTAGGAGGATTGTTAATACAAAAAACAAGATTGTTATGTAATTTTAACGAGGCTGTTTCTCTCGTGGATTAGTCAAAATGATGAGTTATGAAGGATTGAAGGTACCTTTCCTTGTCTTGTTTGTTGTTAAGTTTATGGGTTAGACCTATGATCTAGTAGTAGTGTGAGAAAACAAAAACAATGGAGATGTCTTATTTGAGTTGAGGAGCTGATATTCATAAGTTAAAATGGCAAAAAAGGCCAAAAAAAGTGTAATGTTATCAGCCCTTATATTTAGCTATAAATGTATGTGACATTGTTATTTTTTTAAAATACTATAAAAGGAAAAACCGTGATCAAACTTCCATCTGTTTGAGGGTGGGGGTAGGGGGAGGGATCTGTGCTCATTACATATTCTTTATACATGAAAATATGTGGGGATTCATCTCCAACTAGAGCATGGCAGTGCAATTAACAATTGAAAAAGGTTATGAAGACGTTGCTGTTGGCGCTTTCAACCTTTCTGAACCTGTTAGAGATTCAATATACACATACTCCCATATCTGCATATTGAATCTGTCATGGGAGGAATCAGCTAGATATCAAGCAGGTTCCTATAGCTGCTGTGATGATATATAGCTTATTAAATGTGCATCAGTGCATCTCTATAGATAGAGCTCCTTTCTTTTTTAAGTAGTCCATCACTTTTCATTATAAAGGAAAAAGTTAAATGGTTCATAGATAAACACCTGCTTGCATGAATTTGCTCGTGTATCTCTATCTTTCTTCACATGGCAACACTCACCTTATTACACACATTAATGGCTAAAGCACAAACTTGTGTATTAAAGTAATATATAATTGACACATTTTTAATGCTTTATCATTAGTATAGAGTTTTGCCATTCTATATTTATTGTTACTCCAACGCATGCATAATTCTACTTGTGGCCTTTATCTATTTGATTATTCCAAATGTATAATGAGTCATCATGCTGTCAAAGTTAACAGTGTTATTATTTTTGGCATGCAGAATCCCGCTAATAAGAAGGAGATTTACTGTGATGAGAAGCTGAAGACAATCTTTGACGGGAAGGACAAAGTGGGGTTCTTGGAAATAGGGAAGCTGCTGTCCTCTCATTTTGTGAAGACTGTTTAAGGGACTGATTGCTTTCAAGCTGCTGATCTAGATATCAACTATTAATCGTTTAGGAGGTTATGATATTTTGCATTATGTAAAATATTAGTAAAACTCTTTATGCTGGCTGTGGTTGGATGTGTTTGATTGTAGAAACCGGTGGGTGGGAAGAAAATGTAGAAGAATTGAATCTCCTTTGGTGTTATGTTATGTTATGTGATGAAATGAAATTTCCACAAAGGAAATATGTTTCCACCAATAGGTCCCATTTTTTAAGCAATACAAGCTTCAAATGTGGCAACTACCGGTGAAAATATTATTTTTCTTGGAGGATATATCAGTTTCCTTTTCGTTATATAACTAGATTTCCAGAAGCAGTTACGTAGCTTTAAGTAGTAACATTGTTAATTGCTTGATTCGTCGATACCTGTGATTTAGATCGTCTTTTAGGGTAATTAAGTTCTTATGAGAATTATGATTTTACTAGGTTATGGGTTTATTCTGATTGATGAATTACCGTTCTACGGGTTTTCAATTTGTTCAGAGGAACTTGGCTTCTATGATGGTGGTATGGTGGAAAGTACTTTTTATCTGTCTGTTCTCAGGGCGTTATAAGCTGTTATTCCTGTAAAGTAAATGACTTTTGTATGCCAACTGATTTTTAATTCTTCTCCCGAATCTTGAAAATGTTTGGAGTAGGAACAGACTTCTATAAATGTTAAATAATTCGGTAAACTATTTAATTTTACTTGTCAAAATTCAATTTTAATTTTAAATATATCACAAATTAATTCTTAAAAATTGAAAAGAAATTCATTCTGCGGAATGGAAAGAGTATTTTCTACTACACAAGGCTTTATATCAATTATTATCACACAAGTCAAATTTGCAAAAGCATATGGTTGTTTCTTTTTGATTCCTCCAAAATAGAGAGTTTTTCACTTTAAGACAAGAAAATGTCATGAAATTCTCTATTTACGCACTCTTATTTTTAGGGATAACATTGTAAATTAAAAAAAATGTATAAAATTTATTTTTTAAGGTATCTCTAATTTTGAAACAGATGGAGTATTACTATGTTGACAAGGTGATTCTTCACTGCTCTGGAGGTCAAAGGAAAACAGAAGGTTGAAACAGATGGAGTATTACTATGTTGGCAAGGTGATTCTTCACTGCTCTGGAGGTCAAAGGAAAACAGAAGGGAGTTGCATAAAAGGATTCACGACAAGAAAATAAACTACAAATTTTATACATTAATTAATTTGTTGAAATGTGAGAAATAAGATACTGTATCTATACAGTGTTATTAGTCAAGAAGGTGGTTAATCCATTGCTCTACAACACAAGGAGAACCATACCAAGGTCTTTCTTCATCATCCGAACCTACTGGTGAGTGGTATACTCCATCCAAACTGATGTTGAGTGCACCTTCCAGATGGGCTGATACTTCTGGGACAACACCATCACCCCATACATCTGCCTGCCCACAAACCTGATACACGCAATAATCAGCAATCTAACGTAGAAATCGTGCTTTAAACTCAGTTACACCAAGAACATGAGGGGCATCTTAGACTAACAGTATGTTTTTGGATGGAAAAGAAAAGAAATAACAAAAAAGAAAAAACAGAAACAAATAAGTTTTCTTTTGTGGTGATTGTGAGTTTATATAATTAATGGAAAAAAAAAAAGAGAGGAATGGAATGTTACTTTAAATACTACCATTTTGTCCTTTTATTACAGTTTTGTTCTGTTTCCATTAAAGGGCAATTTTGGAAATATAAAAATTTCATCAAAACAGTTTTATTTTTCATCAAATCTTTCCCACTTTGGATGGAAGAGTCAAGAAAAAATGTACTTAAATTTTGTGTCCATTTTTTTTCTTTCCTTTCCTATCGGTCAAAAACTCACAAACTCACAAACATGAGAATTTGTCTGAACATCTGTCCATTTCTTTTGTGTTCCATCCGTGCGGTGTAAGACAATAAAGTTAGTTGACCGTATGGCAAAAAAAGAAATAATAAAAACATAAACATTCAATTCTAAAGCACCATGAAGATGTGTACCTGCTTGTACACCTGACCAACAAAACGAGCACGAAATGTGTTGCCTGTTGATATGGTTGACATGCTTGTTCCATCAGCTATCATAACCTCGGGAGCTGGTTCCTCAATGGAAACAGGGGCAGTGGAGTTGGAATCAGTATCTGAGTTTCCAAAGAAGCGAGCCCCTTGAACATATCTGCAGTTACAGAAAGATTCAGAATTTAAAGACCCTAAGAAAAAGTTCATCAAATTATGCTACCTACTACTTAATACCATTCAGCGAACGATTAAGTTAAATAGTTTTGATACTCCCTCCGTTCCCCAAAATGGATCCCATTTGAACATTTGCATATATTAAGTATATAATTTCCTTCCATATTTACACCCACATATATATATATATATATATATATATATATACTGGTAAACTTGTGGTATAATGATGATATTCTGGTAGTGACTTGAGGTCATTGTGTCATTTCGTACTACAATTAAATGAAAATGTGACTTTTACTGTAGACCCAAAAAATTTGCCAAATGGGACTCATTTTGTGGATATGATGGAGTATATATATACCATTACCAGTTATGGCTCAATTGCAGATTATAGGCATGTGCCAGAATCATTTGATACATAATAACAACATTTTTTTTATGGGGTGTTTGAGGTTATCATTCAACTCAAGCCAAGCTTTTATGGAGTATTAGAATACATTCGAAGAAAATTATGTTGACAAGCAGCTTCAGAAGTAGGAAGAAGAAATGGGGATTTGCTAAGTATACCTCCCTGCTATACAGACATATCTCATTTCCGGGGTATAAACAGCTTTTGCACAGTTTTTCTCAACATAATTCAAGAGACCCCTTGTTTGATCAATAACTCCAGGCAAACCTTTTGGAGGTGGCCTGAAAGGTGAACGTTTGAAAATAGGTAATATATAACTCAAATTGTGCTTTTTAAGTATAAACCGAATATCTTCCACATTTCGTAGGGTATATCATAAAGTGATATGAGATGATACTTACAGGAGAGGACATCCTAGGGTCAGCAATAAGGAAATGTTGGAGAATCCAAATTCTTCCAAGTAAACTCGTGCTAGCCATCCTCCTGCTGAGTGTCCAATTAAAGATAATTTCCTACCTACGACAAAACTTGCCTGATCATGGTATGGTAATGTTTCCTCTTGATTACGAAGGGATGTTGTAATTGAAAGGACACTGTTCTGCTTAATTTCACTAGAATGATCTTGCATTAGCTAAACACACACATTTCATTTACAAGCTCGTTTACAACACAAAATTGAATTTTCTTGAAGCTCTAAAACAACAATACAATAATACGAGGTTAGGAATATTTCATGGTTGTTATGATGCAGATTTTAAAATGGATAATCGGAACCTCTGATGCAGAGATGTCGAAAACATGAGAATATTAAGCAATGGGATTGAAATAACCTAGGTGCTGTGGAAAATGAAAGCATGCTAATGTAGTCTTGAGGAAAAAAACTTGCTTATGGAGGCCTAATTGAACTGACTAGATCCAAGGGAAGCGTACTGCTAAACCAGAACCAATTGGGAAACAAGCAATGCCAAATATTTACATTGTGCGTAATAGTATCTCCGTTCCAGAATAAGAACATTATTGACTTTAAAAAGTTAATTTTAAACATTTATAAATTCAAATTGATATGACATCATTTGATTATAGTCAAAACAATTGTGAAAATTATTAATTTTTAAAAACTATTTTTAGCTAACAAAAAAAAAACTTCCACAATAATCTAATGGATTCGTGTCAATTTGACCTTGAAAATGTTTTAAATTGACTTTTCAAAGTCAATAATGTTCTTATATTTTGGAGTGGGGAGAGTACAAGATAATAAGATAGTCTTACCGAGGAAGAAGTTTATTTAAAAGCAGACAGAAGTCAACCATAGATACATAAAAATCAAAAGAAAAATAGCCAAATAAAAAGTATCAGATAGCATATGTGTGTTGATCAAGACGTATATCTATCATATGACCTATATAAGCCCCAGCCCAGACATCAACTATGACTTAAAGGAAAACGTGGGAGCAGATGAATTTGGTTTCTTGAATGTAATCAGCCGTATAAGTAGGCATTTCAAAATATTCAAACCACAATTTGTAGAAAAGCAACACAATTATCGGCACTCTTAAAAAGAGGACAGTCCTTGGTTTTTACATGTCAGCTCAATGCCTCCCTCCGTTTCACAAAAAGAGTCCTGTTTGAAAATTTTGACGAATATTAAGGATATGTTTTTCTTTCACATTTACCCCTAAATGTAATGAGTGCTAAATTCAGTAGTAGTAGCATGATAATGAAATTTTGATTGTAAAATTCTGGACATTATGTCATGTTACACTAAAATCAATTGAAATAGGACTCGTTTGGTGAATTTGACAAACGTAGATCGTTTTGTGGAATCGAGGGAGGATCAAAATCAACAGACAACCAATTTAGCCGTGGGAACAGAAACCTTGAGCCAGCTCCACTGCTTCATTTACAGCCTCATTGACGCTCTTCAAATACCTGCCCGCAATATGTCAGCTTAGTAAACTCAATACAGATTGAAGGGGCCGTTTTAACAACAAAAACAAATACCAATCAAGAACAGGCCGAGGAGTGAGAGTGCCGCGCCAGTAATTGGGATCTAATAGACCTGCAGCATTCCTCAGCCAATCAATCCTTGCCACATTGGCAACTACTGTTGGTATCCCATAGTCTTGTAATGTTAATACCAACTTCTTATAGTCACTTGTACTGTTCCCCAACCCCTACACATAGTGGTTCATTAACCCAAAACCTCTTATTAGCAAAATTGAAAGTGACCCATATTAACTTGCTAATCTAACACCCCCCCACCTCCCAACTCTTAAATTAGCGTAATTTTGACTAAATTGAAAAGTTACCTATATGTAAAAACTTGTTTGTTTACCTACAATTAGCATAATGTTGACATAATTGACATCACCACATTCAAAAACTTGTTTATTTACCTCCAATTAGCAAAATTTTGACATAATTGTGAGTTGGTTTATTTTAATTTATTTTTACTGAAAAAAGTTTAAATTTAAGGTAAAAATTGCATTTTCTACTTATCAACATTCCTGGATTGCTTGGTGATATACATCATACAAACCAAAATGTTAATCTTGGCATCATTATGGTGTATCAAGCCATTATCTTCATATTAAACACACACACACACACACACACAGAGTAACTAACTGGAAGGATGACAGCAGGGCGAGGAGGAGCAGGGGAAATGGCGAGTTGGGAAGATGATGATGAGTCTGTTTGTGAAATGGCAGAGCATCTACAGCTGCAGCAGCTCCATGATGACGTTGTTTTTGTTGGTGGTGGAGATGGTGGCACAACTGGCGCCCAACCCAAAGCCAGAGCCATCCACACGCACAACTGTCTTGGTGATCTTGGGCTTTTGTGGTCATGGTTCAGAATTCAGAAATTATATAAACGAATGAATTTCTTTTTCTGCCCTTCAGTTACCAAGATATTTGCATTCAATTTACTCTCACACAGATGAAATTCCCTCCATTTTGTAAATAAAAAATTATACACACACACACACACACAGAGAAAATAAATTGTTTTTGAACCTTCAAGTCAAATTTTTAGATAAATTTATTAAATTTTAGTCAATACACATTTAAATTTATAAATTATTTAAAATATTTTATTTTCTATTACATAATAAATTGCATCACTTTTAAGCGAATTGACATTCAACATTTAAAAAATAAATTTTTTTGAGAGTATATGTTAATATTAAGTAAAGTTAAACCACAAATAATGAAATTCATAATTTTAATAGAGTTGTTTTCACCAACCTATTATGCTAGAATACAAAGTATATTGCTAAGAATTTAAATTTAATTTATGAAATTTAAAAATTGAATTGACATAATTATTAAAGATATAATAATGATTATATATTCAAAGCATTTTAAAATATGTATAAAAACAGTCAAAACTAATGCGTTTAAAATTAGACGAATGAATGTCATATAATTACGGTATAAAATTTCTTAAAAGTTAATTTTATAATATTTTAAATTAATTATTTTTATATTCTTCCCATTCTAAAATTATAAATATTTATAAATTCTATAAAAATAAATTTTAAAACATTTTATAGAATAATAATATTGACTTTAAAATCATCCACAAAACATAAATTTATTTTAAATTTAAATTTTATAATTTCAAAAATGCTCTTAACCCCATCTTAACGTCAGAAATCTACTGACCTTCACTCGACTCCACCGTGTCAATTGATAACCGACTAAAAAAACTTTACAGCTTTACTGTCAGCGGTGATAATTGATAGTACATCGGTCTCAAATATTTTATAATATTTTAATTTTTTATTATAATATTATAATTTAAATATTGAAGTAGTAGTTAAAGTAATGGGACATGATATTGATATTATAATTTTAAATAAGATAATAATGACTGAAGTGATTGTTCATATTTGATAAAATAAAAATAATTTACATAATTTATTTTCTTAAACTTTCCAAAAAGAGAAGTTACAGTTTTTATGAGACGTCCAAAAAAAAATAAGTGTTGCAATTTTAATGAGACGAAGGGAATAGTATAATTTAAATTTTTTTTACATCTTTTCATTGTACAAGAAAATTATAGAAGCATTAAAAATAATTAAATGAGACTTGAAAACATATAAAATGTAAATTGTTAATTCAATGATATTTTTATCAATTGCTCTGTTCTAAAATATAAAATGGAATGTCAATAATAATTTATATTCCATTTCTAATATACAAGAGTAAAATTAATTTTATTTTGTTTTAAAATATAAGAATAAAACTAATTAAAACTAAAACTATTAATTAGGATTAAAACTTAAACTATTAATTAAAATTAAAATTAAAATTAAATTATTAATTAAAATAAAAATTAAATTTATAATTTATAATTTTATTTTTAATCTTAATTAATAATTTCATTTTTACTTAATTAATAATTTTAATTTTATGACTACTGTGACGATAATACACTTGTCAATAGGTCACAATAGGTCACTTACGACTGAGAAAGTGGTTTCATGGTGCAAAATAACACTTTTTTTAAAAGTATGGGTAGCGAAATATAACTTTTTAAAGTTTAGGGTGCCATCTGTACACGGACGATAAGTCTAAAGAGCAAAATGTACTTTTAGTCTTTTATTTAAACAATTGATAAAAATTAATTTGAGTCAAAACAAGGAAAATTTTTAGGACAAGTATATCTACTCATATTTAGATTCATATAATATTATAGTTGTTTAAATATTTTCTTCAACACTTCTTTAAAATAGTATAGAATTATTTGTTACAATGAATTATAATGATAAACTATGTTCCTTAAAAATATTTTTTTAAATAAAAAAATTATTATAGAACCCCAATAGTTATGCAAACCTTACTAAAACCCTAATTCTAATTAGGACCACATTTTCAAACTAAAACATGCAAACCCTAACTAGGACAACCCTACTTGTTTAACCCTAAATAGTAACTAAGGTGGCATAAACCCTAATACGCCATTGAAATCCTAATTTCACCCAAACCCTAATATGCGGTGTGATCTGTATTGTGATGTATCTGAACAGGGATCTAATGACGTGTTTTAGAGTTGGCATTACCCTAGGATGAACACAAGAAAAATTGTAAGGTATGTAACAAGGACAGGTCGTCAAGATAATGATAATTTTGCCTTTTAAGTCTTATTGGTGTGTATTTAAGTCATTTTCCAAACCTATAGAACCCAAAGATGCTTAGGTTTACGTTCTTGCAAGAAAGAGACATGCACCAAGATAGCTTTACTAATGATAGTCCGTTTGTTGTGGTAGGAACATATAAGGGAGCGTATGGAAACCCCAGGAGCTTTAGACGAGTTATTTGGGATTTATAGAAAGTTTCGTGAAGGCAAGTTGAATCTCACTCAAGCCTCTTTACGTATAATTTGTTGTTTTAATATCCGTCTCTATGTGAATTGTCATGTTGTATAAGTTTTCAATTCGCTTATACATTGATTTTTTTCAAGTATAATTCTTGGGCTTGTTTAATTAGTAAAGATGTCATGCATATCTATCATGTAAAGCATGCCATGTTGTTAAAGCATTTATTGTTATCGTATGATTATTTTTTGAAGTCGAGTATTGAAAATAAGGAAAACTGGCATATCCTAGGACCTTATATGGTAAAACCCTATAGTTATGACAAGACATACACAAAAAGACCAGCCTAGCAGGCCTTGGCCTAGGCTTAGGCATATGCATGTTAAGACCGGTCTTAATTTGAAAAAGACCAAACCAGTCTTCTGAATTGAGTAGGTCAGGCCAGACTAAATTAAATGAGGTCTGTTAAGGACTACCGGTCTTGGATCGATCCTTAACCAGACTTTTTCTAATTTTTAATTATTTTTTTTATAATTTATAAGATTATTTAAATTCATTTTTTATATAACTTTCATACTTTTATTAATTCATGGTTCCACTTTTATTAAGTTAATTAAAATATTTATTTTATATAATTAGTTATATAGTTATGTTATACAGTTAGTTATATAGTTATTTTATATAGTTAGTAATTTATATAGTTATATACTTATTTTTATAATACTTAGTAATTTTTATAAAAAAAATATTAAACACAAATAGAGTAATTTTTATAATACTTGGTAATTTATGCAGACTTTTCATTAGGCTTTTAGGACCGGACTGGGCTCTGACCTGACCTAGACTCAGGCCGGTTTTTCTCATAATATGATAACCTGTTGAGCCTTTTTGGTCTTTTTCTCTAATTATGATGTATACGTACACTATGACAGAATGTAGATAGAGCTCCAAGGAAAAGGAAAAAGTGAAATTTTAAGCAACCTTTGTCACTTTGTCATGTATCAAATTTATTAGCTCAAAGTTTTTGTCTTTATATTGTTCACTCCCCCCCCCCAAAACCTCTTAA
>JAUMHB010028957.1:0-22437 GCA_032359685.1 Pittosporum tobira | reverse complement strand
GGGCTCCCTCTAGCTAGCTTGCAGGTAGTGAGGTCCTTTACAGTTTGGTACCTTTCCTGTCGTGCTTGCTCCTGAAATCAACTGTCAATTGAATTAGAGTGTAGATTGATATTTTCCCCAAGTATTTTGATGTACAACTGCATGTGATTTGTCTTATAAATAATGAATGGGTTATATTTATTGGAAAGTAACTTGTAAGAATATTAAAAACCGCTTTTGCATATATATTTAGCGAAAAAAAATTTTACTCAAGAATGTTAAATTAATAAACAGTCATATTTAAATACAAACCGTGTTGAGATGATTCTATATTATCCATTTTAAATAAAAATATTCTTATTTGATAATGTGTCATGATTTTCATAGCACTGCTAGTTTGTACGGTAAATTTGTTAGTGGATATATTGAATTAAATTATAATACAACATCATTGTATAAAAAAGCAATGTCGAGATTATTCCACATCATTTGTTTTAAATAAAATTATTTTTATTTTAATGATGTGTCATGTTCATGAAATTCTTTGTACATTGCTAATATATTAAATTTTTACAGTAAGTCGAGGAAGAATCCAAATCTTCTATATGAGACATTCTATCTAATCTCATGTATTGATGACACAATCTTTGATCTATTTCACTCTTACTAATTATAAATGCAAGTTTAGATAGCTAGATGACAACATAGGATGAGACACGAGAAGGAGAGTGCGATGTAATTAAATTTTCTGCAAGATAGCAACTAGTATGCATATATTTATACATATGTATATCTCTTCTCATGTTACTTTCTTGAGGATATATACTTGTCATTTGAATGCCGATAGTAATGTCTATCTTCAAGAATCCTTTCAAAATCCAATGCATGAATCTTTTCAAAATCCAATGCATTCTTTTAATTTTGTTCTTGTTAATATGTAAGCAACTCACAAGGTGCCAATACCGTCTCTGGACGAATATAAGTAATGGCTAAAGAAGTAGGCCTTTGCTACTCCCGACAGTCAAGATCAGAGGTCTGGTTCTCCGTGCACCAACATCCCCGATGGCGATAAGGGCAGACACAACGGGTTTGCAGGCCAAGTTGTCATTCATTTTCTGCCAACATTTGCTAGTCTTGTTATGAATTTGGATTCAAATTAGCAGAATTCAAGCTCTTATTGGGGGAGGCAAGATTTTTCAAGCCAGAGGAAAAAATACATTAAATTATAAACAAATAAAATATTATATATGTTCCAATTGTAATAAAAGAAGCTAGTTTATATTAATATAATTTCTTAATTACCGGGATACATCTTTCGTTGTAATTATTGTTCTTGCACGTATGCTAGTGATCGACATTAGCAATCAATTTCGTTTTGATGAATATGGATGGATTGATTTTATTTGATCTATTTCTTCTTTCGAATGGTTATTAGGTCTGTACATGAATCTAATGACCAGCTCGATGCAAATCACGACTAGCAAAGTGCATTCGTTTATTGGACATTTCAATCAACTACTTTCAGGATGTAGGTGTAGCCAGATGGACCAGAAGAAGGAACATAACCCTATCCAGATCAAAATCATAACACAATAATTTCTTTCTTCTTCATGATCAACTCTCCATCACCTTCATACAATCCTACTAGCTTGGTATTAGGTTTTGACAATCTGATATTTATCATGGCGTAGTCATGGCATAATTTCACGCTAAGTCAGGGTGCCAACAAGTTAAAATTAGGCTTAAGTAAGTTGGCGCGATGAATACAACAAATTGCTAGGCAAGTAAAACACAGTCCTAGACACTCAAAAACAGATGCCTTGCCACAGTGGAAATAATATTGGTGAATTTTGATCTATGGCAAATGATGGCACATAAATGGCTGCCAAGGGCATTGTCTTGGCATAAAGTTTTACAAACGGAAGGGCAAAGCTTGGTTATAACTGCTAAGACATTGATGATGTCTATTGCTATCAGTTTGGTTTATCTATTAAGCACTACTATAAGGAGTGGACTGTCCTCGAACTTGGGTGTGCGAAGCCAAAACATGGCAAGGCGTTGGTATGATAAGGGCAGGCTTTGGGCATCATATGAGCAAAGAATTATGCTCAAGTGTTGTTGATGGTGCAACATACTCTCTCGGATAGAAACCGATGGCTAATAATTGGCACGTTGGGGCATGACAATTTCAAAGTGGCACACAAAAATGAGGCATGGCTAAGACAAAATATATCAAGCCAAATGTATTTAGGGGAGTCTAAACACGTATAAACCAAGTCACATGACACTTGAGTAAGAAGATTCAACAATGCAAGGTGATGGCTTGAGCAAATTCGTGCACGCGACTGAGACATGAATTAGCAAACCATAAAATAACATTAACCAATATTATCATAGGCAAACAAGGCAACGGCAGATGACATGATTTCATTAGCGAAAAGAAAAAGACAAATTATGCAGTTGAAGCAGTTTTTAGACAAACATAACTGTCCGACAGTTATACTGGCAATTTTGGTCTTAGATTTCGATTGGTTCTTGAGGGTTTAGGCAATTGTATTGTTGCTGTATGAATATGACATTTTGTACATGAAATTTGTAAGCATTGTACGTGAGTTGCATGCTACAAGTGTTAGGCAAATAGTATGTGTTGTAAACAAAACATGAGGTAAGTTTAATGGTTTCTAATCTGATTTATTAAAGGGTGCAATAAAAAAAGGTTGACTTTAAATTATAAATTATGTTCTTATATGCTGCTTATGTTTATAATTGATTTATGTTGCCTAATATTATTAATGTTGCCTAAAATTATGCTTCTATTAAACGCATATGACCTCTGGCGCAATTATGATTTGAGTAAAATTTTTAGTTACTATCGAGTCGTAACACTTCGCATGGTTTAAGACATATATAATGGACACTTATAAAATTTGTAACTAAAAACACTTTTCAAAAACCTTATAATTTTAACAATTCTCTAACCTATAATCAATATAATTCATATCAATTTGAATTTAAAAATATTTAAAATTAACTTTTTAAAATTAATAATATTTTTTATTTATATTTTAAAATGAATGCAATAATTAAATATTAATGCTTTATCTTCAAACTATTTTTTTATTGTAAATAATTATAGTTCCATAAGTACTTTTTCACGGTATATCATTTTTCCACTGGATATTGCTTCAAAGTTCAATCAAGTAAGAAATCAAAAAATGCGGGGAGGAACTTAAAATAAAACTAAAACCAGCCAATCAAATAAAAAAACTTTTTAAACTTCATCCTCCCAAATCCAGAGAGAGCAAAACCTCCACTTTCTGTAAGAGCTAAGCACAGAAACAAAGTAACAGTCATTCTGTACAAAATCTTTTCTTCTCCAACTTCAAATCTGTCCATAAATTACATTATTATTCCTTACAACTGAAAAAGAACCCGCTAATTTTGTGGGCAAACTCCACCAATGTTTTCATCTTTCAATGTCTACTGGCGGGCGGGAATACAGAATAACCATCGACGGCGCATGCCAAGTTTGAATACTCCGGAATGTGATACGAGAAACCATTATTCTCCGAGCTTCTCATGCTCAAATAAGATAAATCAGAACCCGCCATCTGCCACTGGTTTGGTATCAGCCCATCAATTTGTCCATTGGGATACGACCCTAGATTAACTTCCGGAATCAAATTCGAGTCAAACTGACCTCCGGTAGAGTTGTAGTTGCTATAAAATTCACCATCATGGTAACTTCGAGTTCGCTCAAACCTGCAAGAGCTTGACGAGGGGGGGCCCAGGTCACCCGGAAAAGTGAACTGACGAGTCAGATGGTGGGTCCTGCTGCCGAAACTCTGAAAGGGTGAACTTTCATTGGCTCCCCCCAACCCCATTCCATGCTCATCAGCAAGCAAGTCATTGATGATGTCCAAATGTGGAAATTCATCAGCCAATACACTCTGATTCTGACGCCTTGACATGCCAACTGGAAGTTCACTAGCAAGATCTTGGATTCTACTCTGATGTATAAACATTGAAGGATCACGGTTAATGCTTCTGCTGCTGTCCATTTCAGGTCTGCCGGGCCATTGAGGCCTGTTCTGCCGAATATCATGACCAAACATCCCAAATGAAAGACCCTGTCTGATTGAGCTCAGGCCCGTCCGTTCAGAGGTTTGCGACAAATAAACGGGTGCAGATATCGGGGCAGATGGGTGCGAATAAGACTGCAATGAATTTGGAGGCATAGCATTTCTATATGACTGGGCAACATAATTAGGGGTTGCATTTGATGGGTGAGGGCCCAATGGGACAGCTGCCACTGAATGCAACAAAGCTGGTGCAGTTTGGGCCACAGAAACAACAGGAGGCACAGTATTTCGGTATGACTGGGTAACATAATTAGGGCTTGCAGTTGATGGGTCAGGGCCCGACGGTCCAGCTGCACTCACTGAATGTGGCAGAGATGGTGCAGTTGGGGCAACAGAAACAACAGGAGGCATAACATTTCTATATGACTGGGCAACATAACTGGGGTTTTCAGTTGATGGGTCGGGGCACAAATGGCCAGCTGCAATCACAGAACGGGACGGAGCTGCTGCAGTTTGGGCCACAGAAACAACAGGGGCAAGTTGACGAGGCTCTGGAATTATAGGCCTCGACATTCTTTGCTGCGGAGTAGGATTCTCAGTTGTGACCAACACCTGTTGTGCCATGGGCCCTTCAGTTGTGACCAATACGTGCTGTGCCATGGGCCTTTCAGCTGTAGAAGAAAGCTGCTGAACCTTGGGCTTTTCAGTTGAGACAGGAACTTGTTGGACCATGGGCTTTTCAGCAGGTTTTGGAGTTGCAGTTTTATGAGCATAAGGTGTTGCCTCAGACTTCAGCTGAACATATGCAGATGGCAGATTTTTAGGAGGGCTCCGAGGAGATGATGGAACTATGGTCATCTGTACTTCGGTAGGTTTTACCATTTCATCCTTCTCTTTCACAGTCAGTTTCCTTTGCAGTAAGACATCTTCCTCCTGTCAAATAAAAGGCAAAAGTTAATATTGTCACATGAAAATTAAAAGTAAAAGAAATTCTAAAGTAAAGATCCAAGGGATAAGGTTACATCTGTAAAAGAAAATTTTGAAAGTATTTAAAAAAAAAAATTATTATCAGAAAAACTTCAAACCAAACATTCTTAACAATAATATTTATTGCAAACAATCTTATGGATATGACAATGAATTAAATCAGATTTAACATTATACAATTGCCTATGAAAATGATTAGCAGCCAAAAGTTTGTGTACTACTTATTTTAAGCAAACAAGGCCCTCAGGAATAACAAGGTTGTGCCCTGCAAACAATCAGTCCCTTTACTTGGTGCCAAAATTACCTATTACTCCCTCTGCCCCATTTTAAATGTTCTAATTTGACTTTCATGGTCAAATTGACAATTTTAAAAGTTACAATTAATCACATTTATTTGGGATTTAGGATCATGAGACTTGAGTTTAATAGTAACTTCTACGTAGTTTACAGCGGTGGTGCGACTTATTCATTCTAAAAATGCTCGTTTCAACTTTAAAGTCAATCTATGACATTTAAAATGGGACGGAGGGAGTAAAAAACACTAAGATGCCCAAGAATCTTGGAAAAAAGAATGGAAGTGTATCACCTTCTTTAATGAATGTACAACAGCGTCATCTGATTCAGCCACTTTAGAACCAGATATATCATTTGCCTGGCCCGCATAAGATTGCTGAATAATTCTATCACTGGCCCATCCAGTTGTCTCGGGAGTCACTTTAGCTCGCTGGTGTCTTCCTCTAAAAAGAATCGTAGAACCATAATTATATGAAGTTACACAAAAAGAGATTCATTTTGAATTTTGAAAGTCAATTCATAAAATCCAGAATTTCGAAATTAACATAATCTATTTTTATTCAATGCAATCTGAATGTTTGGTAAACTATGTCAAAAATAAAAAATAAAAAAATTACTCGGTACATTTGTTGTTTCCAAACCAATAAAATGAATCAGATCAGTTGCAAATTTAACTTACTCTTAACTCAAAATATGAAGCAATAGCAGAATTAAATGTTACCTGCTGGGTGTTTTTTGGCTTTTCTGTTTCGGAAGTGAATATGGCCCATTCATTACTAGGGACGGGAGTGAGTCTGTCGAACATGTGGATGAACTATCATCCATTAAGGATGAGCCCTTCCTATCTCCATTTTGTACAGCTGAAGGCCCACTGGCATGTTTGGATGGATTAACTTCTGATGTGTCAGTATCCCAATTGACCGGACTTGAATCCCTGTCTTCCGAATCGGGCTGAACTAGTCCAGGAATGCGGTCTATTGAATCTGACACGTCAGAAATATCTTCAATGGGATTAAGCTTCCCAGCCTGTTCTGTCTCCTCAATTAACACGTCGTTTTTTATGTCAGAAGTGATTTCTTGTTCACACCTGTCTACCACAGGCTTTTCATCCTTCCCTTTGTCCTTTCCTCTGCGATTATTTCGCTTCTGTTTACCCTAAAATGAATAACAAGAACGATAAGATGCATCTAAATAGGGAAATAGAGGTAAAAGACTGCTATGGTTTATCTCAATTTAGAATGACAACGAACCCCAACAAAAAGATTTTAATACATTGAGCCTTTCGAATCGAAAAGCGAAATTTAACCGGAATGAGGCTATCGCATATTTTTCCCCTACATTATATTCTGGTTTATTCAAATTGCATAGCATGTGGCTTAGGACTCATGTTTCATTTTGGCTAAAATTATTGTTTACGGTGGCCAGAAGGGGTTTAATTGTAGAAATCTTGCAATGTCAGTGTCCAATATGTCAAACCTTTCTACTTATTATTGTGGTTAACCTTATAAGCTGCAACAGATCATAGGGTCAAAATTCCTTTTAAGCCAACAGATAAATATGGGGATCGAAATTTTGATTACTTTATTATTACAGTATTTACATATTTTAACACTCCTACATCCCCCAAAAGAGTCTCATCTATCAAATTATTTTGCTCCACAACAAGAGTTCCATATTTGCTGATTGTAGTATAAGATGACACAATGCAAGGGTTCAATATGTCAAACCGTTTTTTATCGGGGTTCACCTTATAAATTGCAACAGATAATAGGGTCAAAATAGCTTTTAAGCTAACAGAAAAATATGGGAACCGAAATTTTGATTACCATATTATTACAGCATATACATATTTTAACAATCCCTTCCGCATCCTCCCCCCGTGGCACCCGGAAACACACCCCACCCCCCAGTGTTCAACAAATAGAGTATCACGTGTCAAATTATTTTGTTCCACAAAAGAGTTCCATATTTGCTGATTGTAGTAGAAGATGACACAATGTTCTCATTTTTTATTTTTTTTATTTCTTTGTGGAAGAACTTTTATTAGATGAAAGAATGAATTACATAGGGTGGGCTCTTCTGCCTCCAACTAATCTCCTCCCTAAAAGATCAGCTCTAAGATTGATCAACTCATCAGATAACATCCCTTCCTCTTTGCACAATCGATATCAGCAATCTTACTTGAACAACAATTTTTCTAGACCTTGTATCACCACAGACTTGTTCCAGTCCTTCACGTTGCTTTTTAACATGCCTAAATTTCTGCAGCAACACGAGTCCTTCCCAACCCCCCCGTCTGATGCTCCTCCCACCATGATTGGGTAAGAGCTCACTACCAAAATTTCAGTATCATGTCAACACAATTAAACTAACTACTCATTGCATTTAGGGGAAAATGTGCAAGGAAAATATATTTTTTATATTAGCAAAATTTTCAAAGATAAGTCTTTTTTTGGAGAATGGAGAGACTATTAGAATGGATTTGACCATTTATTGACTATATTTATTCAGATTTCACAGACCTAATTATGAATCAAAGATTCAAATTCGGATTTCTGTCTAAATCCATATAGTAGTTTCTTATATGTATGTATAAATTGTCAAACCTGTTTTTTCTTTGACTTTTTTTCCTTATCAACTACACCACGTTTGGTCTTCTGCTCACTTTCGGCCATCCAGGCTTCCTCTTCTTCACGGATCAGCTCCTCTTGCCTCTTTAAAGCAACTGCCTCCTGGTATGCTGTTTCAATTTTACTGCTTGAGAATTGAAGGAAAGTACAGTCAGCGCTAATCAAACATCAAAATAAATAAATAATAAAATAATAAAAAACAGAAATCTCAGTCAAACTCTAGTTTGATAATCCACATATACTATCAATCCACAATTCCACATAGTAGTATTACAGTGCAGAGAATTAGGCATTCGCAGATATTGATTAAATATCAAATGAAGTGACATTTAAATGGGAGGAATACGTACATCCCTTTATATAAACTTTTCTCGTTTGCAAAACTCAAATATTTCAAAAATGGCACGAATAAAATAAAGAAAGAGGCAACTTTAAGGACAGATGAGGAAAGTTTTAAACAGCAACTCATAGCTTATATACAAGTTACCTGAAAATATGGGATAGGACAAATATTTCAATGGTCCTACGACCCAGTTCAGTAAGGCGCCTTTCATCCTGCTCTATAGTTTCTTTTGTGAAGTCCTCTCCAGAACCACCATCCTGATTTTCATCACATTTGTTAAATAAAAACCTACTATTATAATTTGAATTAATTAAGAAATGCATATCATATTGCTGACCTTGGTACGGTTCTGCGGGCCCTTCTCGTCCTTGGGCGGTAACGGTTCAATGGCAGCCCTCTCAAGTAGTTGTAAGACATCATCCACCAAAATAAATGTGTCTTTCTCTGTGCGAACAATGGGAACCGGTGGTTCTTCAGCATCCAGATATTTTCCATTACATTTTTTGTCCTTGGTGGGACCTTCAAGGGCCTTTAGCCCACTGTACAAGGAATCCATTACTAATGTCGATGTGACTTCCTTCTCTATAAAAAAGTGCTTCACGACTACTTTCAATAATGAGTCTCTTTTCTCCCTGGACATGCGACGCCGGGCATTTTGGTCAATTCCCAGCCAGAAAGTACAGAAGCTGAAAGAACATCATCATGTGTTATTAAATCAAAACCATAAATGGCGATCAACTCATATAGCATGACAGGAAGAGATTAACCCGTAAAAGAAAAAAAGGCCCATTAAATGACCAGCTGGCATATTAAGATCAAATAACCATTAAAAATCATGTCTTTCTGTTAAGAAACGTTCGAATTACCAAAAACAACTACTCCCACCATTCCAAAAAAGAGATTGTTTTCGAATTTTAAGTCAATTCGCGAAATCCTATATGATTGAAAACAACAAATGTTTAAGTAAAATGTTTTAGATAGTTTACAACATCAAATTTGCATTGACTAAACTTTGATGAATTCATGTGAATTTGAAAATTAGAATTTTAAGGTCTGACTTTAGGACTTTGAAAACAATATCTTTTTTGGAACCAAGGGAGTATAAGAGGAAATTAGCATCATTTACCTTGACCAACTAGCTTTATCCTCTATCAATTTTCCAAGCTTGCCCCTTATCTCCTCGACAAAACGGCGGCAGATTTGCTCTACATTTGTCAAATATACTCGCACAAGTTCTCTCCTATACTGACAATCTAGGCAGCGAAAGGGGCGATCTGGTCTTTCCCTAAAAGTGAACAAATTAAGCTAGAATTAGCTATAGCTTTTTATGGTAGAATCAAACACATAATATGAAGACATGAGGAGGGTAAAACCTGATGACTTGGACCTGGGCTTTTATTACTAGGGCATCAGCGTCAATAAACCCATCTGACACTTTGGGTATTTCCATAAATTTTTTCCATCCCCAGTCATGCTCCTTCTTACAGAATCGATGTAATGTATCTACCCCAGTGGAATAGAGTGATTTAAAATTGAACATCAAAGGCAAAAACGTTTACTTAACAGCTAACCAATTTACCAACTAACCAGAATACTTCGTTTTCTTTGGATCTTTATTCACAACAGCAATGGTGAACTGCGCAAAATGGCTCCATCCTGCAGAAAATAAAAGTAAAAGCCATATGCTAATATAGAAGGAGAAAAAACTACAAAAGCAACTTAATAAAATAATCTTATCATAATACCCGGCAGAAGCTTTTCATAACTATCAACACAGAGAAACAATGAGAGGTGATTGCACACATCACAGCCTTGGGGATAAATCAAGATGTACCTACCACCATAATAGAAGTTTAATATCTACTAGTAATAAGTAAAACTTACTGATAGAAATGACAGGAAACCATAAAACAGGGGGAACAAGAAGTCCTCCCTCAAAACAAAAACCTTGATAAAACAAAATTAACAGATCCCTCAGAAAATGTCAAGTATCAATCCAATAAATTAAAAGTTCCCAGGCAAGCAAATTAGAAAAGTCAGAGAAGTGGAGAAGTAAATGGTCCACCATCTCTCTACCACACATAGCACACCTGCTGGCAAGGCGAATCCTCTCTTTTGAAAGTTGCTCTGCGTAAGGATTGCACCAAGCACTGCTGTCCAATAAAAAAATGTCATCTATCCAGCTTCACCAATCGTCCGGAACTGAATAGCATCAAGCGTAGCTCTCCAATGTTTTCTCTCCTTGTAGAGAACCTTATAAAACAAAGGAATCTCTCTCGCAATCTCCTGTCTCACTGAAGCGCTGGCCATCTATTTCCATCAAACCAATGTGATTTGCTCTGTGATGTGTATGAGAAAAAAAAAATTGTACTTCTTAAAGCCACAACGCACCAGATTTCTGTCACCAACTAGTGTCCTCTGATAACATCAATCGCCCAACCTCCCCTTTCAGCACCTCTCTCCTCAATTTCTGATCTACCAAAAGTACACCCAACCCTTCTGCCTCATTAATCTGTTTAACTTCTGACAAGGCTTTAGTCATCCTAAACTCGACACTGTCAAATGTCAATTACTTTCACAGCTAACATGAAGCTAGGATAACCGGTAACCACATAGCTTTGCCACCATCCCCTAACCATGTCTACAAAAACCTCCTCCTTAAGCCACATATTTTCAAAGCGAAATGAAGTGTACCGCTATAAACCACCTCTGTCCAGCACACAGGAGCATGGTCCGTGTCAGGATCGAAGGTAATCCTGAAATCTATTTTGTGATTTTAATGGTTAAATTGATAAGAATTAAGCTTAAGAACAGATAGAGATAAAATAGGACTGATTTAGGGACAAATATGCAGAAAGGGGGGATGAACCTAGACAGGAAGAGAGAAATAGACAGGTAGAGAATAACAGATTCTGTTATAGAGAGAGTAGAGAGAAGGCAGAGAGAGATAGGAGCTGAGGCTCAAACTTGAATGCTCAGGTTTTCATTCAATATTCCTCACATTCCCTTACACAAGGATACTACCAGTATTTATAGGCCACGCCAAGCACTAATACTACAGGAAATAGAGAAATAGACAGGTAGAGAATAACAGATTCTGTTATAGAGAGAGAGAGTAGAGAGAAGGCAGAGAGAGATAGGAGCTGAGGCTCAAACTTGAATGCTCAGGTTTTCATTCAATATTCCTCACATTCCCTTACACAAGGATACTACCAGTATTTATAGGCCACGCCAAGCACTAATACTACAGGAAATGTACTACACACTTGTTATCATCTCTAATGCAATGGAATTACAATTAATATAGCTAACTGATACTTAGCTGTTTTATTAGCATTCCTGACAGTCCGACACAATTCTTGCTAAACAAGACTGACAAGCATCGCCACATACAGTAAATCGCTACCCTTGGTAAGTCAACTGTCAACCAATCCCATCTCCCTAATAAAATCATTAAATTTACGCATTGCCAAAGAGGATCCAACACAATCCCCTCCTCTCCAGAGGAAAACGAACGGCGTTGAAATCTCTCGGAATGCACCATGGAGCAACCCAACAAGAAAAAGCGCCAGCCAACTACTCCCACAATTCCCAATGCCCTGAGTCCTCTACCGGACCATAGACCCCTGAGAAACACGACAAACTTGATTGTACAAATCTGAACAAGATAGAAAGAGAAAAATTTCCTTCCAAGACCTCCATTAATTGAATTACTCGAGTATCCCACATAATCATAACGTCTCGTACCCATGACTCAAAATTTCCTTGCCAAGCTACATGAAACAGATTTACTCCCCACAAACACTTTACACCACCTCCTCAGACATACTCCCCATCTTAGTTTATTGCAGACACACATAATAGCATCGGATTCAAACTTTTAACAGTATTTTTTTCATGAGGTCCTCTTTGAGAAATTTTTAATTCCCCTCACATTCCATGACAAAATTCAGAGCTTCATATACACCTTCCCCCACTAGGGTTCAGCCGTCCCCTATAAGGTATCACATTTTCTCCGAAACTCTAAACCCCAGGAGTGAGTTAAAATTTTCAACAACGTAGTGTTGGGCTGTTGACTTTATTTATTTTCTCTTTGGGTGAATGTCCAGTTGATATCATGGATAAAATGTGTGCCATTTGTAACTCTAGAAAAAAAGAAGGGAGTGTAGATAGTAGTTTTGGGAGTGTTATATATACACACACACATGCAGTATAGAACTCAGCAGTATTGTAACAGTTATATTTAACCAAGTATAAAGCGCAAGAACCCATAATAAGATCAATTGTAACAGAAGGATAAAGCAGAAACATGTTTTTCAAATAATATCTGAACTATAACAGGGCATACCATTTTTGGCCGCCAATCTCAAATGCATTACTACGATGTTCTCTTTTGTTGATTTGAGAGAATTTCTCGATCTTCCAAGTATGCTTCCCAAATAAATCTGAACGTTTTAGCCCTGCAATGCCAGTGAAGGAACTAATCTATGAAACAAGCCACTGATGCAGACTTTTGTACCAACAGATTTACTAATTATAGTAAGCCTTCTATACCAAAATCAATGAAGTTTTGCCTCTAAAATATGCCAAAAATTACAACTTCATGCTTCAAATTACATAATCTGAAAAAAGAGACTCAATGTGATAGTATCAACATAAATTAAACCATTTCTCTCCATTCAGTTCGTAATTGGTGCTACCGTGACAAGCTCTAGGGCAAATGAAGATTCTTACATCAATTTAAAGATTACTTTAATTAAATGGAAATAGCTTCTCTTGTCTGATTAACCACATTTAACATATAAATGGAAATGGACGGGCCAGGTTTTGCATCCCACGACTACCTTGTGTTTTGGAAAATTAAACTCATTCCCTAATCCACCGTCCACAGGGCACCGCGGCATCCCACGTCCTTAATTTTCAAGATATAATTATAAATGTGATATATTACTTTAGTAATATAAGTAATTTGAGCACATTCTCATCTCCTATAGAAGATTATCTGCAAAATCAAACTAATTCTCACAATTTGAAACAAGTTACAAGCTTTAATGCAAAAGGAAAATTACAATATCCCATTTATTTAATCCATAGTTATCAAAAGTGAGCCTAGGCGCAAAGCGAGGCGAGGAGAGGCGCAATTGGTGGGTTTCGCTCCAGGTAGGCGCAGCACATAAAGAAAGGTGCACACTTTCAACGCTTAAGCTCCAAGCGCGCCTAAGCCCTTTGACTGAGTTTTGGAACTTCACTTGGTTATTCTCTATTTTAAGTAGTTCAAGTAACCATTAACTTGACTAAATGTACTAGTTTATGACTTAATATGCTCTTGGTTTATGGTATTCTAATTTATGAATCTATTTTGTAGTTGTTTTTATATGTGAGTGATAAAAAAATTATGAGATTATATTAACTTATAGTTTATTTACATATTTTATATATTATGTGCTTCATTTCAGTAAAGTGCGCGTTTTGCACCTACGCCTTGCGCCTAGGCTCTAGAGGACCTTTGTACCTCGGGTGCACCTTGGGCCTTAAAAACTATGATTTAATCTAACACAAAATCTGATTAGTGATTACCAGAAACAGAGCTATCAGACTCTCTTATTTACCTAGAAAACCACGTATTAGTACAGCCATACCAGAACATGATACTTTTACAGACTAGAATTCTCAACTTACCAAACCAAAAATTTCTTTGCATTTCACCTCTAGTTGCACGTATGTCAATATTCTAATTTAGAACAGAAAACTCAAACATCAAGTTTGTACTTTATTACTTCAAGAACAACAACTCATTCGTGAAACTAAAAATATTAACTAAGTTTAGCTTTATTCATTCAGATTTTAAGAGGATTTCTAACTGTACACATCCATATAAAGATTCTCCTCCTTAGACAATTACTTAACTGGATGAAACACGTAACACACTATTGTAACCAAGATTAATATAATTCAGGTAAAGCACAAACAAATATAAATCATATTATACGTATTTTGTGACTAAGCATATCACATCAATTGTAATGAAGGAGATTTTAATCAAGTACTGTTATAAGATACTAATAATTGCACCGGATAAACTGGAAAAGAAAGGACATTGCCAGCTCCATCTCTATAGTATGTCAAAGGGAAAATAATTCTAAGTATGATCATGATTAACATCCGGTGGACCTGTGGCCCAATATTTGCAGAATACCATTTAATCTATTCTGCTCTTTAAATAATAATTTCAAAATTTCAAACATACAAACAAATAAACTTTAAAGAGACAAACACCATACCACGGTCATCATCATCATCACTGTCCCAACACGGGAGTGAAGTTGAAGGGCTTCCATTTTCCACTAGCTCAGAAGACCGCCACTCAGCCAACACTTCGCTGGATTGGCAATGCTGCTGCCCACCAACTCCAGACTCACTCGCAGTCCCAGCCATTTGTACTCTGCGACTCCCAATGCTGCACACGCTGTGAACTTTAGCAACACTGAAACATAGTAAATACTGCTTAGTTCAGTTAAATTTGAATCATCAAGAAATTTGAAAGTCCTTTCTGTGAAGTACATAAAAGTGTGTCCTTTTCCAACTCCTAAAATTTTTAACTTAGGAGCCCATAAAATGACTGTATCAAAGGGCTTTATAAACCACATCCACAACCAAAAATTCCAATAAACCCTAATACTTAATTTGCAAAACGCAGACAATTAGCAGTAAGAGTAGCAGGGAACAAAAAACACTGACAAATTGATTAACCCCTTCATTTATATAACAACGATAACTCCAATTTGATCACAGCCCCACATCAATCAACACTCACCCAAACAATTCAACGCCACTAGCAAAGGTGATTAAAAGAAATCCAACATAATATCTGATTAAAGTTATATCTAACACTAAAGTCTAATTGGAGAATCCCAGTTTTAATAAAATCACAAGAGACAGATCGACAGAGAAAACGAACCTGGAGTAAAGACGAGAGCTTCGTTAATGGCTAATAGAGGCAGTTTTCTGATGGTCTAGGAGAAAGTGGGGGAGGAGGAGTAATAGTCCAATTTATAGGTGTTTGATTTTACAGAGAAACGTACAATAAAAAATCAAATACCCTAAAATTATAAAAAACGAAAATGTTAGAAAATTATAAATATTATATCCTAAAATATAATACTATCTTTTCAATATACTACTAATCTTTTTTTCTCTAATAATAGATATAGGTTAAAAAAATACTTAATACAGCAGTTAATACTAAGTAATCTTACTGCACACAACAAAAAATTTAATAACAAAATGAATTTCTCAATGGAAAATAAAATAATAAATATTTTTTGTCATTTTTAGAAGAAAATTATTTAGAGCTCTTTAAATATAAAATACATAATTATTAAGGGCTCGTTTGGTACAGTTTATTTAAAAATAGATTATAGATTATTTAATAATCAGATTATTGAATAAGTGATTAGATGTAATTTTTGAATAAGCGATTATTCAATAAGTTTTTGAAACATAATTTTTTAGAAGTGATTGTTAGTGGTTTAGCAGTTTGTATAATTAAAAATTAATTTATTGAATAAATTAAAATAAACAAAATTTTAAATTAATTATAACTTTTAAAAATTTATGATCATCACTAATAAACTAATAAACTGAACTAGACAGACAAAGCTTAAATATACATGCATGGGTGATTATTTGGTAAAAAAGAAGTCTTTGTGAAACAGGTTCTAATAATTCGGAATTGTTAAATTTTGTTGATCGGCTAAGTGCAAGGTGGGCCCCATATAGATGTTAGGGTTTCTGATTCGGCTTGTGTCCATTTGATTGGGTCGGGCACTCTGACTTTGAACCAGGATGACTATTCCTTCGATCCGGTAAACGTCAATATATAAGTACCGGAAAAAGAAAAAGGAAAACGTCAATTTAAAAATTTTGTAACAACAATTCCCTTCGTTAGTCTATACAACAAAAAAAAAAAATCCGTTTTCAATAAAAACATATCTGAAATCATCAAGTTAATAATTATACCTACATTGTTATATTATTATTATTAAATATTCTTTAATTTAAAATTTTATGAAAATAAAAATAATTTTTTTTTACAAAACAAATAGAATATTATATAAACACGTGTCAATTAAGCGGATTTGGGATGGAGGCAATTTCTCATACATACCACCCTATAACTCTTTATTCTTATATTTGCTGCGTCTTTTTTTTCTACATTATAGTCTGCATCCATGTTAAATTATTTGTCTTCTTATAGCTTGTCTAAGACAAAAAAAAAGGACAAAAATGAAGAAAACAACTATCATGGCAAAAAGAAAAGAGTTATTATAAGATTTCATGTCAAAATTAAATATAATTATGTATTTTTAATATGTTTCAAAATTAACAAAAGAAAGAGTATATTTTTACATTTTTTAGTTATAAATTTGTAATACCCCTCACAAATCAGTCCCACCATCGAATTCGAAATTATTAGCATCTAATCACAGTCTAAATGGTATGCAGGATATTATTTTAATCCTATTAGTATTTATATATAAAGTTAAGACAATTAAAGTTTCTTTTTTTCTATAAATTCTTTTAAAAGTTAATGAAAAATATATTGAATTAAAATAATCATAGAATATGATTATATTTTTGTCCATTAATTTGTTATTTTTATTTGATTTTAAGTTTGATACATTATCTTAGTTCTATATATAATTCTATAAGAAATTGTATTTAATATTTTTGAAATTTTTATTAACTATCAGGGTAAGTATGAAGTTTAGCAAAATATTAAAAAAATATGTGTGAAAAATAGTAATCAATTTCGAACGTAAGTACAATATGTAATTTGCGATAAGTATTAACTAGCAATTAGCACATAATTTTTTACAATTTATTTAAAGGATGAAGTTCGATTTTTGACGATAAAATTAAAGATTTTTCTTTTATAAATTAAATTGTTCTAGCTTGGTTTCCCACTTCAAAATGGATTCCAAGTCAACTTGAACTCTAAATTATTCGGGATTCAGTCTCCAATTCCAAATATGATTTGATCTTTCTATCTATAGCATAAATGGAGTTTTTTTTTTTCCACAGCTTGATCATTCTTCAAAAATGCTAGAGCTTTCTTCCATAACATGTTCTTTGATAAAGATCTTTGATGGGTTCCAACAAGTTTAGGGATTTCACGAGAGACAACCGCGATGCTTCGTTATTAGGATTTAGCCATGACGAAATGACGCAAGCACAATGCACATATGGCTTGAGAGTCTTTGATTTGCTTTGTAAGGGTAATGTCCATTGGGAACTTTTGAAGGCAAATGCGTTTTTTGTGATGACGCTGATCATGTCTTTCATTTCAATCTTGATAAACAATTTTCCCACATATGAAGAGTATTCTGTTGAAAATACCCACTTTTCTACAAAATTCAACGTGGATACTCAACCATATTCTAAAATCTCATTGATGGTGAAACAATAATCGTTCAACGGTTAATGAACTTATTCAACCATGAGTTAAGGAATGACAAAGACATCTTAAGTGAACATGACAAAGGGAGGCAGGTGACTTATGCATTTGTGTTGGCCACGAATAATTTTTTTTGCTCATAAACTAAAATTGTGGATGTAAGACTTGCATACGCGCTAGATGACATGGGTAAAAAGAATAGTGTCGTTCTTCTAGTGCTTGGCAAGACATTCTATGAATTGAATAATTTAAAAATAAATTTTGGGGATAGCTTTAGAGGGAACCTGATACTGTTAACCGTGAGGTTGTGTGAACGCTTTCATTTGGTTGAACACCTATCGATAGGAACTACATATCGTTCGACACATTATTTCACTTGACATTTCCTTTTTTGACCAAGATTTGACCGAGACAGATTGGGTTGCTTTCATGAATGACATGAGGAGCTATGATATTCAGTGATCAGGTCCGTGGTGGAGAATTGTTAGCTCTACTCTCAAGATGGGAGATCGTTGTATGATCGAATTACCTAGATTGTAGCTTTCTACTTTTTATATACCGTTGAGTGTATTTAGTTAATTTGGACTTCCATAGCCAGTGCCTTCAACTTATAAAAGATGTTTTCAAGTGCAAGAGCTTACCAATGATTAGATTCACTTCCTTCAGAAAGGATGGCCTAACATGGTTATTCGTGAATAGAAACCAATCATACAACATCTAGATTTTTATGTAATGTCCACGTCATATTTGGATTGGCTGTGGAGCAGGCTATGCAATCAGATGGATACTTCCGCCAAGGATGCTAAACTTGCTGAGATAAAAGCTTGCACACTTTTGGTTCTTCACCTCGGGGCTATCATGGAAGACAGTACTCTGAGACCCCAGAAATTCCACTACTAGAAAGTTGGGCTACATCAACGACCAAAGTGAAAATGTTGTTATAAGTATACAACAATGTTTTTTATTGGCCATTGGACTAGTTGAGCTACAACAACGACCTATAGCAACGGCCAAAGCGGAAATGTTGCTATAGGTATATAGCAATATTTTTTTATTGGTCGTTGGAATAGTTGAGGTACAACAACGACCAAAGTAGAAACGTTGCTATAAGTATACAACAACGTTTTTTTATTGGCCGTTGGAATAGGTTTCTAGTGCTACGTGTGTGCAGCCATTGCTGTAAACATGTATGTCTTTTTTCTCATGTGTGCAGCCATTTAGTATACACACACACACACTCTCTCCCTCCGTCTCAAAATAAATGCAACATTTATTTAACAGTTGTGTGGTACAAATTTTAATATGCATAAAAAATATATATAAATAATTAATTTTTAATTAATTTTTTTCTTCACTCTCTTCCGGTCTTAAAAAAATATAACATTTGTTTAACAGTTGTGTTAGAGACACTTAGTTATTAAACTCTCTTCAATACATATTCATGTGATCTAATTTTTTGTTCTAATTGTTTGACAAAATATTTTTTTCCTTCTATATTTTTCAATAAAATTTTAATAATTGTGAAGTGTTCACATTTAAGTTTTATTTTTTAAAATTTCTTTCTAATAAAATAATAAATATAAAAATATCTTGTTTCTTTCTCATAATACAATACAAAATAAAGAGAATGTGTTTTTAATAAATTGATAAGAAACTATAGAAGTGGACTAACTAAAAATAAAAAATGTTAAAAACACCTAAATAGAAGTAATTCTAAAAAACAATTAATATTTTTTTAAAAAGAAAAGGACATATAAATTTCGAGAGTATATTATTTATATTTACGTTGAGAAAGGATATAAAAGTTTTAAAGAAAATTAAAGTAAAAAAAGAAAGAAAAAGAAAGAGACTTTTTATCAGCTCGCGAGCTTAAATATAAATACAGAATTATATATATTTTTCTTTCCATCTTCATGCTCCAGACTCTGAGCGTTGCCCGTCTACCTCCACCATCGGCCTACCTCATTCCGTCTCCCTCTGCTGCCGATCGACTTCCCTCCGCCTCGATCCACTTTCCAGATCCTCGAATCCTCTTTGATGGTCCGACTCCGACCCATATCACCACGAATCTGACCCATATCACCACGAATCTAGAGTTACTCTGACTCGATTTAGTCCGCGACTCCTCCCCCGCCTCTGCATCCAGTTGCATTAACGAGTCCAGGATAAGCAGGTTTGGATCTCTCCCAAAAATGTAATCTTTTTAATTGGCTATGTGTGTGCATTGCCTCGATTGTTGTATGAACTACTGTCATTGTAAAAATGAAAGCTTCTGGTTAGGGTTTCACTTCTAAGCTTATTTTCTTTTATAGCAGATGAGCTAGAATGGTCTTGTTTGGTGATGATGACAAAATTGGAGGAGCAAGTGTAAATAATTTCACTTTTTAACTTGATATTAGGGATGCTGAGTCTGCATTGGATGGTAATCACTTATATCATAGTTAATTGTTTGACTTTGTTATGTTTATTATTCTATACTGTAGTTGATTTTCACACAAATAAATATAGGAAGATCTTTGTTGGAAATAGAATGCTTTAAGATGCTGAATTCTTATGTTTAGTCTTTCAGGGTGTTTAATTTTTCTTTGAGAACAAAATGCTAAAATACCATATAGTTTTCGAATGAATAATTTGTAAAATTGATTTTGGAACATTTGCATGGCCTATACTAGATAGTAGTAAAATCACAATATCTGCCTTCTTTTAGTTATCTTAGTTATAGTTCATCAATGTCATTTTAAATTTTGATCATATATTTACTACTTGCTTATATAGGAACTATGCAGGACAGGATTAAGGACTGGCAGTCTTCAAGATATATATGACTAATTAATGGAACTAGGAAAACAGTTTGAAAGGATGATGATATTATTCATGAAATCAGCAGTAAATCACAGTGACCATAATTAGCAGATTTGTTGCACAAACAATTAAAAAACAGTTTTGTTGTGGTTAAGTTGTTTGCTCAATCTGGTTATCATGTTTCAAAACCTTGTCTTTGCACATGCTGGTGAACATCATTTTTGCGATAGGTTTGGAGTAGTATTTAATGAGTTCTTGGCTCTCTTATTGCTGTCTATGTTCAGGTCCTTGTGAGGATCCTAAAGGATGGTTGTGAAACGAAGGGATGCTTGTCAAACTCTAGAGGCCTAGGTGCAAGGTTAGATATACAATAGTCAATAAATATTTTTTTCATCTTAGTTTATAACTTATTTAAGTTAGCAATTTTAAGTTATTTTGTAATAAGGTGTGACATTCAGGCAAAAGGAAGATATAAAGAAGGAAAAGACCATAACTAATACGAACATACAAATAAAGGTAAATAAGATTATTAGTTATATACTTATAGTGACAGTTCATATACTGAGATGTACTCAAAGAAAAAAAAATATGGTGATTGTCTTGTACTGAAAGTTTGGTGTTGGTTCTTGTTTCATCTCTTTGAAGTAATGAACTAGATACAGATGTTTAATGTTGTTGATTAATTGTTATGGTGTGTGCTTAAGTATTAGGATTATGTTAATTCGCTACGATTATTTTTTAATTTTTTTTCCCTCAAGTCCAATTAATTATCATTTAGATATTTGTGGCGTTCATGTCCAATTATTCCTTGTTTAAACCCGATTAAACTGTCTACACAGTAGTAGACCATCTTTTCGCTGCCTAAACTTGTCAAGTGATTTCTAAAATACCTGCCGCCACAAGAGATGAGCCAAACAAGGTGTCTGTAATTGAAACTTCACTTGAATCATGTGCAGGGAAGGCTGTAGCATGCTACTATACAATACTGATGATGAATAATTGAATGCTGAAAGTTGGGACTTGGGACCAAGGTATTAAACATTAGGCTAGACATCCACCAACTGCAACCGAAGACTATGTGTATGTTTCCATTTCTCTTTTCATAATCCACCTTTCAGTTTTACTTCTGATAGTGAATGGAAGTTTTAAAATGTCAAATGGAAGAAAATTAAAATAAGTTATTAATAATTAAGTTAACCCTTTAGCGAGTAATTGGGAGATGAATAAATGTTTAATCTGGACATGCGTTGTTAGCCACCATGTTTACAATAGGTAATTGTCAAAATTTCACAGATAATACTTTAATTGATTAGTCAATAACCTGGTGAATTGCCAATAAGAAAAAAACAATTCAGTGTGTTCAGTTGGAACCTCTTGGATAAGCAAACAACATTGACTATGAGAGCGGATCCTTGTGGACTAGTCTATCACAGGTGACTCATTGAATTGATGCACTGGCTGAATATATTCTCCCATACCTATATGTTTGACTTTCATTATTTTCTGGAAAACTTGCTTCTAACGGCAGATCACAAGACTATTAGGCTTACATATTTTAGTTTAGTAAGAGAAGAGTCATTGACTATTAACATGGCTAAATGTTGCAGAGTGGAAGCCAACGCCTTGCATGGAATTGCAAGTATTTACAAAAGCTTGGATGCTACTTTTCTGAGTAGTCTATAATATTTAGTGAATCGTCTCTTTCATGTATTTTATTCTCGAGTCGAAATAACTCAATATTTAGTGAATCGTCTCTTTCACGTATTTTATTCTCGAGTCGAAATAACTCTTGTAGACACTTGTAATGTTTATAAATTTTAATTATGTTTATTATACTTTTGAATGGGAATGTATGTGAACAAC
>JAUMHB010028946.1:0-22447 GCA_032359685.1 Pittosporum tobira | reverse complement strand
TTTAATTTACAAATTTTAATTATTTTAATAATTTTTTTGTAAGACAGATGTAATATTATTATATTTTAAAATAAAAAGAATGTCTCAAGGAAGTTTTCATCCTTTTATTAGATACGGAGTATTTGATTTGATACCGACATTCACTCAGAAATCTCATCTTTTTATCTTGAAGAGTGTAGTCTCAGTTTCACATATGGACAAAATAGAAATAGTCAAATCTAAATTATCTAATTCCACAAAAATAATTATATTTTTAAAATCTAATTTGAAAAATTGACAAAGGGATGTGCAATTATTTTGTTTTGGCGCGTTTTGGCCTCCATTAACGAACACCACTGAAATGTATGAGTAACCGGGAAACCGTAGGGAAAACGAAAAACATTTCAATGGCGATTCATCCATTTCTTTGCTCTCCATCAAACCCCCCTACCTCCATTTCCTGCTCCTAATCGAGAGCTTCAGCAAAGCTCTCGTTATAATCATTCAATCCCAACAGACACAAAATTATGTGCCCAAACGTGTAAAAAATGGCATTAGCAGCGCAGTTAAAGCGAGCAATCTCGCGCCAATTCTCAACAGGTTCGTTACGGAGCGGGAGATTCTGCTTCAAGCGGCAGCACTCGTCCGATCCGGGTTCCAATTTACGGTTCATCTTCGGGCGTCAGTCGTCGCTCGACCCGATCCGGAGGAGCGCTGCGGAGGATGACCTTACTGTGCCGGAAAACCTCGATTCGACGATGCAAATGTTGTTTCTGGCATGTAGAGGTGACGTGGAGGGCGTGCAGGAGTTGTTAGACGATGGCATTGATGTAAATAGTATTGATTTGGATGGCCGGACTGCTCTGCATATTGCGGCTTGTGAAGGGCATAGTCATGTTGTGAAGGTTTTGTTGAGTCGGAAGGCCAATATTGATGCTCGTGATCGGTGGGGGAGTACGGTATATTGTTACTCTCATTTTGATTTGATTTGCCATGCTTTCTTATTTGATTATTACTATCTCCCAAAAGAAAAGTCTCATTTAAAATAGAAAAAGTGAAATATATTAATTTAACTGTATTCACGAGTTTAATAGAAAAATTAGACATGAAAAAAATTAGAATTTAACAATAATAATAAAATATTTTAATAAACTTAACAAACAGGGAGCTTGTGGCTCTAGGACTGGGTTGAGCCTCAACTTGCGTCTGCGGGTTTACTCCAAAGTCTCAAGGTTTTACAATTCTAAACAAAAGGGTTGGGGAGGTTATGTGTTGCGAAATCCTACAATATACTGTATTTTTTTTGGTCTTATTTTTTCGGAACTTATAAATCAGCCATGAAAATTGTACAAATCGAGTACGAGTACCATAGCTAGGGTGGATTGAACAATTTTCGTGATAGATTTGTCACTTCCTTACTTTTTACGGGTTGTGTTTTATGAAACCAAATTGTGAAATTTATATAAGTTTTGAAAATAATTGACTTTATGACTAATAGAATTTTTTAGATAGTTTACAATAACTAGAGCTGTGTTAAAAAATATCAAATTAATTTTTAAATATCAAGCCTTCACAAATTGACTTCACAGAGTAAAAATAAGTCTTTTAGTTATGGGTTTTCATCAAGTATTGGATACAATTTTAAAGACAGATTGCTTTCCCCTTTTTTTAATTATGAGATGAGTGATGATAGAGTTAATTTCACCCTAACAGCATATGTAAATGTTTTGAGCAGTATAAATACATTCTTAAGCCGACTCTATAATAAGTAAATTATTGGACGAGTTGGTGACTTGGCATTAAAATATTATGAAATAAGTAATTTTCTGTTTTTCAGCTAGTGTGAACATGCTTTAGCTTTTTTCCCTTATTGACCTTATCTTTGATTGTAATTTCATTAGTATTTGTTCTTCTTTTTTGAAACTTCAGGGGGGTTTGGTTAATAAAAAAGGAACAGGGTGGCATTTCTATTTCTTTTGCTATTTAAACATTTGGGGAAACATAATTACAGTCTTGACGAAGGCAATTTCTCTCTATTTTATGATGTAGCACTAAAGTTAGGGATGTACCTCAGGGGGCTATTTTATCAGGGGAGTCGCACTCGATATGTATGGATTAACATTTGAGAGAATTTTATTGTGTTTTGCAAAAGTTTTGTTCGTTGTGTAAAATTTCTTTGGTAAGATATTTGATAAGTATATATTCGTTAGTTAATTGTTTTTGTCCATTCCTGGGTGGTATGACGCACTTTAGAAGTGCCTATCTGCATAGACTAGACTGGCTTACTGGCAACATGAAGCCATTAGGACCCAATTAAACTATGTTGAGTGAAATGCAAGCCAACAGCTAACCAATGATTAATGGGCAGTATACAAACATTGAACTATAATTTAATCAATAAAAAATGCGCGTAAAATACTAGAGGTCAATAAGAATCAGAATAGCTCTTTGGGGATTGAAATGATATTATTTATGCTAGTAACAGGAAGACCGAGTTTATATGTAAAATTTGGCAAAGAATCCTCACATCTTAGAGGACAATATCACTACCATTGACTGAATTGCAAATTTAACGTTTACTTTTTTTTTTTTTTGTGAGGAATTAATTTCTTTTTGTTATTTCTCGTTTAACTTTTCTTTGCATGGGGAAACATCATTTTATTCTTGTTGTTCCTTTTTTATATGAAACCATGTTTTTATGAAATCATCAGCTCAGGCTACTAATACATTTTAACACTGCAGACTGAATAGGCTGGAAATTTTTGGAAACTAAAAAATTATATGGAGACCTTTATTCTTTGTTATAAACGGCTATAGTTGGTACTTGGTACCCTCTCAAAGATGTAAACGCACACTCTATCTTATATAAGGCCTATTTGTTTCAGCTTATTGAAACTGATTATAGCTTATTTTCAAAAGTCAACTACTTTAAAATTAGTTATTTTAATTAATTTTTAAAAAGTTATAGTTTAAATATAACCTATACTGTCAACTTATTTGAAAAAGTTGGTCAATAGGTGTTTTGTTTTTCAGCTTATAGCTTATTCTAGTTATAAAATAAGTTTTAAGCTGTTCTGAAATAAGTTGTGACAAACAGGCCCATAGGAGAAGAACTAGTTTGTACTCAATCAATTGGTAGGTTTTGTATTTAAGTCCTTGTATATTCCTGGTGGGGTGTGTGTGTGTCTATATATACATATACAAAATTTCATTTATTTAACTCCGGGAGCAATGTAGTTTCCTGATCATGGGAATCTAGCCATTAAGAAGCACTGTAACATTTCACTATTTACTCTTGTTATTATTGACTTGGCTAATTTTACTCCCTGCAAGTAGTTATGTCGCTTATATTTCTACCTGCGGCCTTTTAACAAGGTTACTTTATCATGACAGGCAGCAGCCGACGCCAAGTACTATGGCAATGTTGAAGTTTACAATTTATTGGAGGCACATGGAGCTAAAGCTCTGGTACGTGATCAACAACTCCACTCCTAGTATTTACGTGTTTTCTTGACTTGAAGATAATTATATAAGTGTTTGACGTGTTCCTAGAAATCCAGAAAGACTCCAATGACAGTTGCAAATCCACAAGAAATCCCAGAGTATGAGCTCAATCCGCTAGAGCTTAAGGTTCGCAAAAGCGATGGTATCACACAGGTAGGATCTATATCCTTATGTGAAGAATACAGCCCTTTTTTTGGAATTCATGCATCATTGAACATAAAAACATATCTTTTTCAATCACAGTGTGGCAGCATCTCCTTTTTTTTTTTTTCTGTATGTGATTGTGTATGGATGCGACTCCTTTAGTTGTTCAAACCAGTGAGTAGATCACTTCCTTCCACTATGTGACCTAGAATACAGTACGAAAAGTGTGAACTGTGAAGATACTCATTTTGGAACTGAATCCATTTTGTTCTATTATTGTGCAATGTTCTATTTGTCATGTGTGGTGAACATGGATTTATTTATTTTATTTTCTTAAAAAAAATCAGCATCTGCAATAGTTCAGTCTTGTTTTTACAGCATCCAACTGTCACAGCCAAGTAGCCAACATTGCTATGCATCATGGGAGGTTTATTTATTTCTTCACAGAAACCTGTTATTATATTCTTATTTCTTTTAAAATAACATAAAGGTGCACATTAAAAGCTTTTTCTTTGTTACGTACTATGGGTGAAATATGCCACTAAGAAAATTATTTTAATTTGGCCTTAATAAATGAGTTATGCATTCTTAATGATCACACGCCTTGTTTATATTTGTTGCAAGTTTGATTCTGTGACATCAACCGGGTATCATTGCTAGTCAAAATGTGTGTATCAGCATATTTTTATGTGCTTATCCGTACTTATTCGTCATGTATGGCAATAATTTTTATCCATGGATATTGAATTGTATGTATATCTGAAATCTAACATTTAGAACCTCTAGGTTAAAGGAAATCAAACCTTTGCAATTAGCTTATATCAAATATGACTCTGAGTGACATATCCTTGGTATTTTCAATCATAGTATATTAGTATGTGTCATCTCTCTGCAGACTTTTAAGTATTTTCTAAGAACTAGTGGTGTCAATATTCTCTCATGTCAAGATGTTGTCCATATCTCAAGACTAGGGTAATTATGGAAATCTTGTTGGCTAGATTTTATAGAATAAGCAAGAACCAGTTGAGGTTGTTGATGATTTGTGGGGAGGCGTAGGTTGACGGACTTGTGTTAGCATGAGTCACTAGTAGGACTCTATTATAAATAGGGAGTCAAATCATTGTAAGTTACATGTTGAATATTGATATTGAAATCATATTTGAGAACCTCTAACATTCAGTCTCTTCTGTATCTTTGTTCCCTATTTTATCTCATTTTTTTCTTCTCCCTCCCCATATTCTGATACAATCTTTACCTTACTAAATCTATCAAATTCTGTTGTTGAGATTCCTTTGGGTCCAGATGCTAATCTATACAAGGTGTAAATGCGTCCAGTTCAATTGCAAACAACGCTAATTCGGGTGAAATGGGAGAAAAGCATTAATCTCCTAACTGCTTTGTGTCATTCTGATGAGCTTATAATGGAAGCTTGTGAACCCTGTTGACAGATCCATATTCTGAAGGAAATCCGAACACTGTGTCCTAACATGTGTGTGGGCTAGGTCTGACCAGATGCAGGCTATGGCATAACCTTTTGTGCATTAGTTTGACAGCTATTGGTCATCCTTATCTATTTGAATGTTTTTTTGAGTTTTGAAGCACATGCCACCAGAAAAGAGAGAGAGAGAGAGAGAGGAGAGAGAACAATAGATTTAGAATATTTTTATGTTTCTCCCTTTTCTTGATGCACCGGACCCCCTATACATCCAGTTGGAATTGCATTTTTGTGTGCATGGCCTCTAAAAGCAATTATACTTCGTAACTGAATATATTTTTTCTTTTGACAGGGCTCGTACCAAGCTGCCAAATGGAATGGCACAAAAGTTTCTATAAAGATACTTGACAAGGATAGCTACTCGGATCCAGAAAGCATGTGTGTTAAGTCACCTTTTTATCCCCTTATCTGTGATGATCTTCTTTAGAAATAAATGCGTATCTTCTTATGTTTTCAATCAGAATATTAGACTAGACTATATCATTTATGTTTTTGTTGGAATTAGTTTAATTATTATATAATATGAGGAAAGTCGGATGATTCTGTCCTAGTGCTGAATGTAAGCCAAAAAGAAAAGCATCATTGCAAGATGATTCTTTGTACTCCCTTTTAGTTCGGTGCTCATAAAATTCCAAGTTATTAGACCTCTCTCCAATAATGAAGTGTTGCACTTTCCACCACCTAAAGCTCATAAGGCTACACAACATGTTATATGAATGGCAAAAAGAGTCATATTCATTAATTAATGTAGAAGCGGTAAACATGTGGTTAGAGAGATAAATGATAACTTTTCATTCCAGTGAATATGAACATGAAGTTATTCCTAAACAATAGCTTTTGGATTCTTATCATGCCTATGAATATTCTCCAAAAACCTAGTTGGGTTGTTAGATTTTAAATTATGTCTGACCTTTTAGTCATTGAGTTATTTACCGACTTTGTGTCCCCTTATGTGCAGAAATGCTTTCAAAAATGAATTAACTGTGTTAGAAAAGGCTAGGCATCCTAATGTGGTTCAGTTTGTTGGAGCTGTCACCCAAATTATACCCATGATGATCGTTTCAGAGTATCATTCAAAAGTAGGTCTCTCTCTCTCTCTCTCTCTCTCTAAGTGTACAATTGTCCTTGTGAGCATTAATCTTAAGATTCTGTGTGAAGTTAATAAATACCAAGAAAGTGCTGAGGTGAATATGCATTGAAGTGGGTCTGACGTTCTACAAGGGCTTTATAATTCTTCCAGTTTTCTTTTAGGAGGATTTGAAACTCTCCTTTTCTGTTTTGCCTGTCTTTTCTATTAAAAGCTTATTCGATTATCTAAATATTTCATGTATAGACAAATAGTACCTATATGGAGAAAGTGTGATTAATAATAGGCTAAATTGCATATATGACCATCTAAGTTGTCACGTAGTGTCAATGTGCCCATTTAACTTTGAAAAGTGACACATCTGTCCATTTAACTTGCTAATTTGAGTAAATATCTAGTTTTTGTTGACTTTTTGTCCTGAAACCGTCACATGAGTGGCATGTGCAGTATTTTTAAGAGTAAAATTGGCACAACAATACTTTTCTCTTTATTTATGTACTATTCTTGTTCCCATTTTACCCTTAAAAATACTGCATATGGCATTCACATGATTGTTCTAGGACAAAAAGTCAATAAAAATTAGCAATTGACTCAAATTAGCAAGTTGGGTGGACAGATGTGTCACTTTTCAAAGTTAAGTAGACACATTAACACTGCGTGACAACTTAGATGGTTAGATATGCAATTTAGCCTTAATAATATAACCATGCAACTCACTATGTTGTTCCTAGGCTCTACTAACTTACAATTATCATTGTAAATATCATTGTGGTTATACTTCAATGTGGTTCAAAGTATTTTAAAAAGTAAAATTCCTGTATATTAAAGAGATGCAGATATGTAGTCCGACTTTGAAAAAGATATGTATTCAAACTTTGAAAAAGCAAAGAAACTAAAGTTCTGCTAGGTAATGAGAACTAATATATATTTTCATGATATATTTGATTAAATAAGTGTCTCCACAGTTGAATATAACTTATTTCCCCAAAAAAGGTTAAAATAAGTGAAATGTTGCTTATTTTCTCCTAGTTCTGTAAAGATGTCAATGTTAGACACTTTAGTATACATTTCTACATTAATATACATCTTTCTGAAAAATTTACTTGTCAGTGTGATTATGAATAGAACTAGCTCAGATTTCTTTTAGGTATATAATCAGTTATACATTCATGGATAAATTACGTAAACACAAGAAGGTAGACCCACAGGTTATACACTATAATTCAGGGTCTATAATCGTAGAAAATATTCCACAGAATGCTCGGTACCCAGGCCGGAATTATTAAAGTATCTTAATGCTGTACTTATTGTGGGAATCTGAGTCATATGATAAACTGCACAAGTAGCAGGGCTAGATTATGGTTCAAGTTTCCTATTTGTTGGTTAACTTGTGCTTATCCTTCTCTGTATATTCCCTTTTAAAGTGTATGCTGCTTTTGCTTCTCTCCTCTTAGAGTATGCCTAGCATGCATGCCTTCTTTTGGGTTTTTGAGAGGCTTGAGGCAAGGGGATTGTTAGGGCATCCTATAGTCAATCTTACAGGGATCCTCTGTCTCCTTTGTTATTCTTGCTTATTATGGAAGCTTAGTAGGATGTTGGTAAGACTTTAAATATGTATTCATGGTTTCTCTGAGGGCACGTCGAAGATGGCTCCAATTTCAATTTCTCATTTTCAATCTCTCATCTTCTCTTGTCGATGATGCAGTGGTGTTGTGTGATGTGAAAGCAGAGCAGTTGTGGACGTTGAGATGTGTTCTGATTTGCTTCAAGGTGGTTTGATGTTGAAGGTTAATGTCAGAAAGAGTGAGTTGTTTTTTGTGGGGTCATTGCCGATGCCTTACATGGGTTTGCGTTTGGATGCTTCATTCAAGTCTCAAACTATTTGGGATTCGGTAGTGGAGAGATTTGAGAAGAGGCACTACTTATCCAAAGGAGGGAGTCCAGTGCGTATTAAGAGCACTCTCTCTAGCTTGTGCCAACTTATTTCATGTCTCTTTTTTGTCTCCCGACTTCGGTTCATAAAAAGTTGTGGGATTTTCTTTTTCAGGGATAAATTTAACCTTGTTAATTGGAAGAAGGTATTTTCTCCGATATATGACGATGGTGTGGGGATCTGAGATTTGGTGCTTTCTAACGGAGCTGTGCTTGGGAAATGGCTTTGGACATTTTCAATAGACAAGGACAGCCTTTGGAAGAAAGTTGTCATGTGTCGTTTTTGGATGGAGGAGGGTTACTCACTAGGCTGGGGTCCTTTCCTTTTTTGGGCTTTGGAAAGCCATTGCTTCAAGCCTTAATGTGTTTCTCAGCACATTTCGCTGGAGATAGTGAAGGGATGTAACATTCATTTTTGGTAGGATTTGTGGTGTGACGAAGCACTTCGTGAATATCGCTTCCGTAATTTTGCGAGATTGAAGTCGATTCATAGGTTAGATTGGCAAATTATTGTTCAGAGGTGGTTGGACATTGGTCATGGCAACTGTTTTTTGGGCATAACTGTCAAGATTGGGAATTGGATGAAAATGAGGGTTTATTGGCCGATCTCGAAAGGAAAGGTGTTGTTGGTTGAGCGAGAAGATTTTGCGAGGAACATCTGAAAGGCAGATGCGTGGAAAAGCCAATGGGAAGGTGCGGGCACCTTAGAAGATGGCGTTTTTCTCTTGGCCAACGGTTTGAGAACACTCCTCACTGAAAACTATCTTCAGAAATGGGGAATTTGTCTTGGTAATAGGTACTTCATGTGCTGATGCAAGGAAGAAACTGTTGATCACCTTTCGCGCCATTGCCTGTTGGCAGGTAGCGTATGTACTGTTATCATTTCATTTTGTGGTATTTCATAGGTGATGTTGAGATTGGTTACTGAGATGCTTCAGGCTTTGAGTGGAGTTAAGGTAAATATGGTGTGGAAGAACCAAGTAGCCTTTGTCCCACATTGCATCTGGTGGATGATTGGGAAGGAAAAGAATAACCGGTCTCAAAGGCATTGAGCCATCGAGAAGCTATGTGGTCATATATGATTTCTATATCTAAATCTTTTTTTTTTTTTGAGGTTTTTCGGGGATTGATTATTTAATTGATAGAGTTCTTGGTGGAGTTTGCATTACGAGCCCAGTATAGGTATTTGTTTTTGGAAGGCTCTTTTTGTACAGGGCGAGGTTTTTTAGGGGCTTTGGAAAGCCTTTTTCTTCTTTGTATAACTGCACATGTATTCAGATTCACCTCCCCCTAATTGGCGCTTTTATTGAATATAGTTATTCACTTACGAAAATGATGGCCATATGGATTCATCAAAATGGTTTTGGTATGATTTGCTCCAAGTATGGGAGTTAATGTATATAGCCTACAAAGTCATAATGTCTTTAATATTTCAAAGACATCTATAACTTATACTTTACCATATATATAACATTTTTTAGGTGATTTTTCAGGGTGACTTGAAAACGTATCTTCAAAAGAAGGGGCGTCTTTCTCTATCTAAAGCTCTACGATTCGCTCTTGATATTGCTAGGCAAGTCAGTTTTACTTGGTTTATGTCAAAAAATTGTGGCATCGCTATTTGGCTCAACATTTGCTCTTGTAATTCTTTGGTAGTTCTACATCTTGGCTTCACAATGATAATGTCTGTTGGTAGATTTCATTATGGAGTCTTCATTTAATTTTTTTTTTTAATTTTAATTATTGATATTCGTTAATTTGTTTGTTGCAGGGGCATGAATTATCTTCATGAATGCAAACCGGACCCAGTTATCCATTGTGATTTACAGCCAAAGTACGGCAACTAAATGCAGAAGTCAGTTTAGATGTTTAAATAGTTGTGATCTGAATTTGGTGGTTGTGATGCACTGTTTTTAATACTCAAACTTTTGGTAAGGTGCCAGAAATATATTTCTGGACTGTGGAGGCCAATTGAAAGTTGCAGGATTTGGTGTAATTAGGATGTCAACAATTTCTCCAGACAAAGCAAAACTATTGCAGCTTGAGGCCATTGATCTATCCAGTAAGTTCTTGCACACACCCAAAGCAGTTTACAGTTTGCAGTTTGGAGTAAATGTTCTGATGGGACAATTGATTACTATTGCTTCAGATAGTATCAGTAAAACACATAAAATATTTGTAAGGTGGTGCACAAGGTTCTAGAAAACAGAAGATGTTCACAAAAAATACATATGAATATGAAATGCAAACAATTATTTCTGAGTAGCTTTGTTCAGAAACAGTTTTTCTTGATAAAAGGTTTCTAATTTGGATACACATGACAAGAATTTTTATTCTGGGACGGGTTTGGGTTAGATTTTGAAGAAGCCTTAACTTGGACCAGTGAAATAAAACTGTACTAATATTACGTGAACCATCTGAGGCCTTCACTTTCATGGTAAATAATTTGGACCCTAGGGAAAATTAAAGATTTGACCATTTTTGAGAAAGTGAGAACATAGGAACGGTAAATACTTTAAACTAATTTGTTGTTAATCATATTTATTATAAATTGTCATAAAAAAATACAAATGGAAATCATAGAAGGGAAAAAACATAAAGAGATTGGGGTTGCCATCATGCTGCAACAGAAGAACATAAAGAGTTTGTGATTGCCATCATGCTGCAAGAGATTTTTAAGTCGTTAGAAATCAGTTTTACCTGGAAAACCTTTTCTGGGATTTGATATGGCATTATATGTGAATTTGATTACGTATGCAATAATACTTTTCTTTCATGGGCAAAAAGAAAACATTTTCTAGTTATTCCAATTGCCAACTGCATCCAAGAATGTGAACCCAACCCAGAAGTGTGAGATACAAATGAAGTATATTTTTTCATACACGAAACAAATGGACAAATTCTTCATGTTCACTTTGCAAGTCTAGTTACGATATTTCCTTTATTAATGTAGGTTTATATATGGCACCAGAGATCTACAAAGGCGAAATATTTGAGAAAAGAGTAGATGTTTACTCTTTTGCTCTTCTCGTTTATGAGGTATCTCTTCCCTTCTCTTCTCCCCATTCTTGTGGTTGTCTACTGCAGTTTTACTACTCGAGTGTTTTATCTGTTCAGGCCCGACTGCCTTGCCAATTTGTGTTCTTTAACAACAGCTTTTGTGGGGTCTTAAGTTCATTATTTGTACCCTAATTACATATATCTAATTACAATCCTTTTGGAACAAAGAGCTTTAGCCCTGCTTGAAATGATTTTTCTTCTGGCATTTTTTGGTTAGTTTCTCTGCCACTTGCTTCCGTGAGAAATATCTCGTGCCCATTCAAAGAAAATGACCAATAAATTGATACTCATTGCACATTTCTTTGTGATTTGATTCAGATGATAGAGGGAGACCAACCATTTCAACCCAAGTCTCCAGAAGATGCTGCTAGACTCATGTGCATAGAAGGAAAGAGACCGGCATTTAAGCAAAGAAAATATCCTCCTGATTTGAAAGAGTAAGTCATTTTTGTAATATACAACAGTTTGAAGCACAGATATGCTGTTCTATTCGTAATATTTCACCACTTAATTAAATTGGTTAAATCCTAGTAGATATTTAGAGAAAAGGGCCAATATTAAAAACAAAGTAATGCCTAGATTGGTTTTCACTGATACTAGTTTTCATGAAGAAATAATATAAAGGAACATGTGTCCCCTCATTCTGTTTTCTTTCGAGCTTTTTTAGAACTATATGACACAACAATAATCACACTGATTATTAAACCACTTTGTCAATTATCATGTGAGTATGTGAGGCAGTTACAATTTTGGCAAACCCCGTCAATTTTGGGAAACCCCACTGTTTTACCGAGTCTGTTACGCTGAGATTTTTAATAGGTTACACGAGTGGTCCGAAATAGGATTCCAGATTTTTGGGTCCCAAATGATGTGTGTCACTGGTTTGCCCGACATCATGATGGTCCATGTCTAACAACCAATGACATGTTGGCATGTCATTTGGAAACTATTTTGGGGACCCCAGCATTATCATTTTCAATATATCTGTGTGGGGGCATATAAGATGGTGACTTTTCATAAATAGCGTATTGGCATGTATGAGCTTTTGATAGATTTTTCTTTGTTCGCTATAAGAGACGCAAATGAAATTTGTGGCAAGTCATTAATTAGGTATCCAATTAAACTGGTAGGGTAGCATGTTTGATTCTCAATGGTCCACACCTTCATGCTATTACAAATTGAATTTATGTCTCACGTTTAATTGCATTCTTTCTGCAATACATATAGGTTGATTGAGGAAGGTTGGAATCCGCTATACAATTTAAGGCCAACTTTTTCGGAGGTCATTGTAAGGTTGGACAAAATAATCCTAAACTGCTGCAAACAAGGATGGTGTAAGGACACCTTCAAGCTCCCTTGGTATGCTTTTCTTACTAAATTTTAACGGCCCCAATTTTCCCATCTCTCTACTTCGGGAAAAACGGTCATCTTACCTCACCATCCTCTTTTGAATTGATTATTTACCAATTCCAACTGTTATATCTAGATCTTACTCACATGTTATAGTGCAAGCATTAATAACTTGAAGTAATATTACATTACAATGACAGGTCTTGGTGACTTCGCATCAAATACAACATTAAAGTTTTATAAAATACATTGTTTTTACTTCACATGGATTATACAAAACTCTAAAGGATAATACATGCATGAACCACAACCAACAACCAACTATTGTTCCATCTTATCCTTGCTCTTTTTGGAGTATTCAACTTTCGATGTCATAGCTAGGATGGGTTAAAAAGAAGGCAAGAATGAGTGAAAGATACTCGGTAAGTAAACTATTCCAATATAATTACGTTTCAAAAGAAACTATCTAGTCAAGAAAACATTTTTTATTTTGTATTCAAGAATGACTCAAACTACGTTTCAAAAAAAAACTCTTCTAGTCAAATTATTTTGTATTCAAGAATGACTCAAACTAAACAGATTGATTTCACGAACATAACATGAACTCACATCAACACTGAACAATATTGAGTAAGAACTAACTCATTGATTTAAACAAACACCAATCCTGATTAAACAACTCTCCTAATAAAGCATGTTCTATCACTATGCATTACCATCATATAGGGTTCTGGAATCCATTGCTTTTTCATTGTTCTAAACTCAGTTGAATTATATTAAAAAATCATATTTTAATGATCATGCTTGGAATAAAACTAACAAAGACTATCAGCATATATATCATGTTTTGCAGAAGTATTAATTTTTTTTCATATTTTAATGATCATGCTTGTAATAAAACTCATAAAGACTATTAGCAGATATATCATGTTCTATACATATATATATATATATATATAAAATCTCAACAATACCATTACAAAGTATATAATAATAGTTTATATAAATTGGTCAACAATAAATTATGACATGTATAAGCAAAACAGTAAAACTTATACATAAGGTTTAAGGTAGAAGTACTTGCATCAAGAGGTTGGAATAAAGTATACTTCCACAAAGAGTAAAGTTTACTTACCATAGCTCGCTTCCTAGCATTTCCAAAATACACGTGTTTGAGTCTCAAATTTGTCATGTTTGATGTCGCCGGAATCCTAACCTGAAAACATTAAACATGCCGTTAGCTCCATGGTCGTAGCCGTGGGGAAAACTCTTCGGCGTGAAAATAAGTATAATGCCATATGTGAAATTGGAATTAACTATATGAAGGAGTAGTTTAGAGAATTGTTTGTTACTTACTGTTCACCAAGAGATGAAAGTTTTTATAGGAACTCCTGACTTGAGGCTTAAGTTAGATAATAAATGAGAGTTTGCATCTCATTAGGTTTATAGAATATTTGTCGGATTGTATGAGATTTATGGATTCCATGTAGAATTGTATAACGTACCTGGACATGTATTACAATTAGAGTTCGTTTAGGTTTTCCTATTTGTGGCTTAATTCTCCTAAGTTAATTAGAAGAATTATTAAGCCCTAATTTTGACTGGCGTAGTGCTTAGGCTATTTTGACCAGGTTGGGTTAACTGAGCTAATGCCCTAATTTTGGGTCGGGTTTCCATCAATGCCCCCAACCCATAAGTCTACTTTAGTTGGCATATGGGGTGAATGTAAGAATTTACGCTTGACACTGAGAAGCACTAAGGCAGACACAAAATAGATTGTTCCAATAGTAGTAAATCCTGGGAGTCCATGCCTATTAATCGCTAATATCGTGGCAACCTTGTGACCTACTTTATAGAACTAGGGTTCTTAATAGGCAAACCTAAAACATAAGAAACATGAGGGGTTATGGTCTTGTTTTCCTCTCCGATATTTAAGTCAGTAATCAAGAACAAGACAAACAAATAGTTCTATTGTGTTTGTATGAGAGTTTGAATATGAAAACTTACGACCATGAGATGAGGTTTATATAGGAACCTCTAACTTAGTGTTCAAGCTAGGGATAAGGAGGTAGTGTTACCAAATCTATATTGGTTTCTTATGTGCGATAATAGTGCCCAATTAGGAGTCTTTTTAGGCACATTGGACCGTAAGCCCCATGTGTGTTAATATGAATCTGAGAATATAGCGGGTGTAGATTTTTTCTTTGAATGTAGTCGCCATCAGGTCAACCATCCCGGTGTAACCGATCATGTGACAATTCTAACCTGGTTAGCTGATGTGGCCGTGCGTCAATCAGTGTTCAGACATAATTAGGGTTGGCTGAGCGACAGTTAATGTGATAGTTTATGTCGCGTTCTTCGATATTTTGATGCCCTAATTAGTGTTGGATAAGAGCCTTAATCCTAATTTTAATCGGTCTCCATCAACCTGCTTTTTTACGATTTTTTACTTCTTACTCGGTCACTCAAAAATCTCCTCGATTGGTCTTATAATATGAAAAGACCTCATACTAGGTCTTGAACTGCTCAGGACTCTTAAAGATACAAAAATTTGAAATAAAAACCCTTGACTCTTTACTTGGCAGTAAAAAACCCAAAAGCCATTTAAAGTCCCAAAATCCTAATTTTTGAAACACTAATTTCACAAAAACAACTCCAACTCCTCCATAAGTGCCCTAGTACTTATCACGGAGTGTTATACCCTAAAATACACTATGGGGTACAAAGCTATCCTTGGAAATAAATATATAATTTTTCCCTAATTATTGAATAAATAAAATATTAACTAAATAACATTTAATACCATCTCATATATCAGTATTATTATCACAAAAAATAGTCGAGATCTCTATTGACCTCACAAGGTTACACAAATTTTCTCATAATTAAATAGATAATTATACTATTTAATATGTAATTACATCCTCCAAAAATAGCTAATAACAAGCTTTAAAGCCTTAAGAGTTATAATATTGAAAATTAAAATTAAAATTAAAATTCAATGAAGTCTCCTCCATTAATAATTAAATATAATGTTTTAGCAGATAAATTAGTAAACTAATAAATCAACTTATCAAATTTTTATCTCAAAAACAACACGTCTAAAGAAAAATATTGCAAAGAGACTCACCTCAAAACAAGTAGTAGAATATTTACCATTTTCTTGAAGACAAACTCATTAAATATTGTGATTTCTAAAAAAAAATCCAAGGTTCCCACCTTGTAATACTCATCAAGATATTCAACTCTATATAAAATTTGCTACAAATGGACAAGATTTAACCCCCAAAGATTTGTTTTGATTCTTATAATTTTAATCGTCAAAACCCTAACCCTAGGCCGGTCACCAATGTTGATCACCCACTAACTACTTTGACCATCCCTAAAACCAGATCAAAAATGATTTTAATTGACTTGGGTCTACTCTGCTATCATCACACAACTTGTATCTATTTATTACTCAATCAGTCCCAATTTAGTTGTCATAATTAGAAATTGCACGTCCATTAAGAAAAAGATGTACTATCCAAAATACTCTTCTTGCATTATTAATATAAGAATTAATGGGAATAGTTTCTTATATGTAGTGGGAGGAGAGAGAAAATTTAATGAGAGTAAACATGCTAATGTGTTATTGTTCAGATAAAAAAAAGTCACTAATCAAATATGGATAATGATAGAAAAAGATGACAAATAGTATAATAAAAGGAATAAATAAATAAATTAGGACAAATTAGGAACGAAAATAGGACAAATAAATTAAAACGGAGGGAGTATAAGAAAAAAAATCACATCCTAATGTCATCTTAACATAAACAGCCGCCACCATCCTCCATGGTTGTTGAAGACTACTAGAACTTGACCCATGTACTATAGAAATATGATTTAAGACCATTAGTGGACTCGATTTATAAACACGAGAGAACCATTGAATCTTACCTAGAAAATTCATATAACCTTCGAATGGGAAGTACTTGAATTTGGTCAAGAGAAAAACTATGTTGAGTTTGGTTCTCATTTTTTGCAAAGAAGAAATGTAATAAAATTTTACGTTAAAATTGAGTGGTAGTTAGAATGAAATGATTAGCTAGCCTTATAATTTAAGTTGAAAATGAGGAAATGAATGGAATAGATGAAACTTACCTATTCTAAAAAAAATAAGAATTAACTTCTCATTCTCTTATTCTCTTCATTTTCAATATAATTTTAAGATTAGCAACACATTTCTTTTCAATCACTACTCAATTTTAATATAAAATGTGACGCATTGGTTCCGTACAACTACTATTTACAAAATTCGAGAGTCAAAATACATTCCTCAATAGCTTATACAATAAAATTAATATTGTTCATTATTTAATCTTTTCCATGATTTAACATTTCATTTCTCCTTTGTTGCGATGTAGCGGAAATGTACTAATTTACAATCGGCAACTCATTTCAATCTTGCTCTCGGGTTAGACAAATTCCCAGCTCTCTCGATTTTTGTCCAAAAATCCTTCGAACTGTTCTATCTTCATCCATGATTTCCAACTCTTTTCTCATGATTTCCCACCTCAAATGGATGAGAATTGAAAGGTTTAGACCCCTGTGAAGGTTCCATATGGTGTGAAGACTCTAATTATGGGATCAAAATTGAATTTTGATTAGAAAGTTAGCTTAATTTTTGGCTTGAAGATCTCTCTCTCTCTCTCTTGATTTTTCTCGACTTCTCCAGAGATTTATAACATATATATAATATACGTATTGCGAAATAACGAGCAGTAAATAAACGATTAGGTCAAAATTATTATTTTCGGAAGTATATCAATATGACTCTCGTTTTCTACTAATTTGGGCGTTCTGGATTCAATGACGATACATGTTTCCTCAAATAATGTTTCAAACTTAAAATTATCTCTTACATCACTTGCTTACTTCATCGCTTGCATCATCGCTTACCTCATTGATTACATCACTTGCTACTAATTAACCAACCTCTTGATTAAATGAAAAAAAAAAATGGTAACTTAACTTTTAATCCCCATATGCATTTACCTAGCAATGGTTAAGGTTTTACCTTAACAAGTCTTTAACATCCCATAAGCAAAAATAATATCTTTCTAAGCTCAAATATTTTTGCCAAGAAACCCTAATTTGGCCATGCCATGATCCTTTATAAAATTTTCCACGTATCCAAAAATCATACATTTAACCTAGGTTAAACTTCAAACCTTTATATTTCTTTCAAATGACTTTAAATTAAAATTCTTATTTAATTATATTCCCCTAGAAAATCCAAATTCTTAATGAAAATTTTATCCCTAAGTTTAAATCAAGAAATTTAATATCATTTACCAAGAATCATACCATATAATCCTTATTTCAATAATCCAAATAAATAAATTTTTATAAATTTTTATTTTTGAATTTTTGGGGTGTCACATTCTCCCCCCCCCCCCCCCCCTTCTTTAAAAGAATTTCATTCTAGAAATTTGTGCGTTACCTAAGTGAAGGTATTCTCTCTTCATCTTATTGTCTAATTTCCCACGTTACCCCTTTCTATAATATGATTGTATCATGTCTTTAACAAATATTATTTCTTTATCGCACAACAATTAACAAATTCTTCATTTCATGAATTGTCCTTTTCCTTTAAATCCCAATATGTTTTACTCAACTTTAATTCCTTTAAGAATTTATTCCTAAATTATAATACATCCTCATCATTCTCATAACATCCACCTTCGTCTTTTTAATTAACCATTTTCTTCCTTTGTCTACATACGTGTCTTGCATTTCCTTCTTGTCCTTACTAATTCATTGCTTCCTCTACAAATTTTACTTCCAGTTGCACACTCTAAAAATCGTTTCTTAATATTCTCAAATCGTTATAAGATGCCCTTCATATATGCTCTTTCTCGTCTAATAACCCAAGGGTTCAACTTCATAATCTTTACATCCTTTAATTTTTTTAATTTAAACTTTAATCAAATCATATCTATATTCTTGGACCTGCTTAACTTATTAGTCCTCTAAATCCCAATATCATCATTTCTTAACCTCAATATCATCAAATTCAGACTTTCCATATGATAATACTAACAAATCCCAACATTCTCAAATCTTAATGGTAGTTTCTACCTAATCATTAACTCTTTTAGACTTTCGAATCTTCCACATTTCTTAGACCTCGAGCAATTAGAGCCCCGAATCTCATGATCTTTGCTCATATGTACTTACTCCAATTCCTTAATCTCAAAAGGGACCCTCCTATACGGAGCCTTCTTAATATTCCCAAAATCTTCATAGAATATCCTCTATGCTCTTTCCCAAAAATTCAATTTTTTATACATCCTCAAATTCTCAATTTTAGCTTTAATTGAAATATACTTATATTATCGGTCCTTGTTTATCTTATCAGTCATCTGAATCCCAATTGTAGCATTACTAAATCCCAAAATTGTCTTTTTGTAGCCTTAAACGTTGATTTCGTCAACTATTACGTTAACAAATCCTAAACAAATCATAATCGCACTTTCAAACCAATTGGACACCTTTTCGTCCTTCAAATCTTTTATGTTTCATAAGTCCTAGGCAACTAAAAATCCATTTAGCATTTCCATTCATTTATTTGGATTATTGAAGTAAGGATTATATGGTATGATTCTTGGTAAATGATATTTAATTTTCTTAATTTAAACCTTGGGATGGAATTTTCATGAAGAATTTAGATTTTCTTTAGGAATACAATTAAATAAGAATTTTAATTTAAGGTCATTTGAAAGAAATATAAAGGTTTGAAATTTAAGCTATGTTGAATGTATGATGTTTAGATACGTTGAAAAGTTTATAAAGGGTCATGGCATGGCCAAATTAGGATTTTTTGGCCAAAATATTTGAGCTTGGAAATATGTTATTTTTGCTTATGGGATGTTAAGGACTTGTTAAGGTCAAACCTTGACCATTGCTAGGTAAATGCCTATGGGGATTGAAAGTTAAGTCACCATTTTTTTCCCATTTAATCAAGAGGATGGTTAATTAGTTGCAAGTGATGTAAGCGATGACGTAATTATGATGCAAGCAATGAGGTAAGGATGATGTAAGTGATGAAGTAAGCAAGTGATGTAAAAAGTAATTTTAATTTTGAAGCATCGTTTAAGGAAACAGGTATCACCATTAAATCCAAAACGCTCAAATTAGTAGGAAACAATTGTAATATTGATATAATTCTGAAAATAGTAATTTTGACTAAGTTATTTATTTACCACTCGTTATTTCGCGAGACATATTATATATATACATTTATATAAACCGGTGGAGAACTGAAGAAAAATCAGAATAAAGAAGGGATGGAGAAAGAGAGAAAGAAAGAAAGAGATCTTCAAGCCAAAAATCGAGCAAACTTTCCCATTAAAATTCAATTTTGATCCCATAATTAAAGTCTTCACATCATATGGACTTTTCTCAGGGTTATAAACCTTTCAATTCTTGTCCATTTGAGGTGGAAAATCATGATAAAGAGTTGGAAATCTTTTATGGATGAAGATAGAATAGTTTGGAGGATTTTTGGACGAGGATCGAGAGAGCTTGAAATTTCTCTAGCTCGAAAGTAGGATTGAAGTGAGTTGCTGATTGTAAATATTTCGATAAATATTTCTTGTAATTTGTATATTTCGATGCATTGCAACGGACGATAAATGAAATGTTAGATCTTGGGAAAAATTAAATAAGTAACAATATTAATTTTATTGTATAAAATATGAGAAATGTATTTTGACGTCCGAATTTTGGTGAATAGTGGTTGTACGAAACTGGGCGTCACAGATGGTATCAGGACAATGGGTTACCGCAAATACCCAAAAGATGAGCGTTAGACGAAGAATGCTAAGAAAATATGTTAATAATATTTAAGGTTTATTTGGACCTTATTTAATTGAATTTAGAGTTTTTTTAAGGCAATTTTGGGTTAGGAATTAATAAGAAGATAATAATCAAGGTATTTGAAAAGATGATAATGAATTGAATCTAAGAAAAGGTATTAAAGTGGATATAGAAAGACCAGAGTATTGGATGTCATAAGAGAAGGATAGATGAGATAGAAGCTAAAAGAAATTTAATGAATTATGTTTCGTGTTTAAAGATGGATATCTGACTGAATTAATATTAAGATTATTAGTTGATTAAGAATTTGTAGATATGATTAAGATGTTATATGCTAGTTTGAGGTAGTAGAGGGAGAGATGTTCGAAAGTAAATTTTCGAATGAATACATGAGATAAGATAAAGGATACCGATAGTAATGTGACACCTCAGAAATTCAAAAATAAGAATTTATAAAAATTCATTTATTTGGATTATTGAAGTAAGGATTATATGATATGATTCTTAGTAAATGATATTTAATTTTGTTGATTTAAACCTTAGGATATAATTTTAATGAAGAATTTAGATTTTCTTTGGTAATAGAATTAAATGAGAATTTTAATTTAAGTTTATTTGAAAGAAATATAAAGGTTTGAAGTTTAAGTTAGGTTGAAGTTATGATGTTTGAATATGTGAAAAGTTTTATAAAAGATCATGGCATGACCAAATTAGGATTTCTTGGCCAAAATATTTGAGTTTGGAAATATGTTATTTTTGCTTATAGGATGTTAAGGATTTGGTTCCGTACAACCACTATTCACCAAAATCCAGATGTCAAAATACTTTCCTTACTTTCATTATACAATACCTTAATGATGTTCTTTATTTAATCTTTCCTGGAATCTAATATTTCATTTCTCGTCCGTTGCGATGCAGCGAAAATGTCCTAATTACAAGAAAATTTTATCGAAATATTTACAATTAGCAACTTACTTCAATCCTGCTCTCGGGCTAGATAAATCCCAAACTATCTCGATCCTCATCCAAAAATCCTTCGAACTATTCTATTTTCATCCATGATTTTCAACTATTTTCTCATGATTTTTCACCTCAAATGGATAAGGATTGAAAAGTTTAGACCTCTGAGAAGGCTCCATATGGTGTGAAGCCTCTAATTATGGAATCAAAATTGAATTTTGATCGAAAAGTTTGCTCCATTTTTGGCTTAAAGATCACTTTCTCTCTTTCTTTCTCTCTCCCTTCTCTATTCTGATTTTTCTCCAGTTCTCCAGCGGTTTATAACATATATATAATATACATCTCGCAATAAATAAACGACTTGGTTAAAATTACTATTTTCGGAACTATATCAATATTACATTTGTTTCATACTAATTTGGGCGTTCTGAATTCAATAATAATATATGTTTCCTCATATGATGCTTCAAACTTAAACTTGCCTTTTACGTCACATGCTTACCTCGTTGCTTACATCATTGCTTACATCATGCTTACCTCATTGCTTATATCATGCTTACCTCATCGCCTACATCACTTTCCACTAATTAACCATCCTCTTGATTAAATGAAAAAAAAAATGGTGACTTAACTTTTAATCCCCATATGCATTTTACCTAGCAATAGTCAAAGTTTGACCTTAATAAGTCCTTAACATCCCATGCAAAAATAACATTTTTCTAAGCTCAAATATTTTGACCAAGTGATCAGAATTCAGTGTAAGTGTACACTAATCAAATTATAGTATAAAAGATATTGATCCCACGGAAAATTGTAATTTACTAATTATGTACCATTTAAATAAGGGTAAAATGCAAAAAACCACCAATGGTTTTACCTTTTTTGCATCGCCCCACCTCAGGTTTAAAAGTCAACTATAAACCACCTCAGGTTTCCAAAATCAAGCACGTTACCTCATTTCCATCCACTTTAACGGCAAGTGTAACACACTCGCCAGAAAGAGATTGAAGTGGCTTCCAATAATAATAATAAATGTCCAAATGACTCTATTATCCCTAACTATGCATTAAATT
>JAUMHB010028935.1:9613-22448 GCA_032359685.1 Pittosporum tobira | reverse complement strand
TTTTTTTTTTTTTTTTTTTTTTTTTTTTTTTTTTTTTTTTTTGGTTGGCAAGATTGCTACAATCATTTTTATTATTTACTAACCTTATCTTCTCATTGACACTTCTTGATGTGGACCTTTGAGCTTGTAAGGTGGAATAATCTATGAAGGAAAAGAAACATGTCAAGTGATAGTCAAAGGGAATAATAGCCAAGCTTAATAAATCAGGTATAATTTTCTTGTAGTTTCATTTGATAATAAAAAGATTTGCTCAAAAGTGTGAGATATTTTTTCATGTTTCTTACCTCAAAAATTTTATTAATAATTCAATTTTTGATAGTTTGTGAACATATTCTTGCTTGCGTATAAAACTGAGATTTTTAAATTAAAATTGACGAGTTGCAGTATATATTATAGTTTTGTTTCTAATGACATGTATGCGACATATTTACAGGCTCAAATTTCTCCTCGTCATATGAATTCCGAACTTTTTTGTATGACAGTCTATATTGCAATGCAATTTTGCAAATGAAAATTGAGAATATATTTTAATTACATATCACTTTAACAAAAATTTAACCTTTGAGATTTCAGATAACATGTCCAGACTTATACATATCACCAATTGCAATAGTTTGTCTTGAAATCCCAGCCAGTTGAAGACTCTCTGACTGATTCTTGTATAATGTCAGAATGAGAAGCAGTTGGATTAGTCTCTGTCCCATAATGTTAATGGAACCATCAAAGTTAAAATGTAAAGGTCATATTGTTTTGATCTATTAAATATGGCTTGTATCATATTTTTATAGCTAATAATCTGTAAATACTTGTTCATAATTAAACAGCTTTCAAACTAAATAAATATTTAATTCATGTCATGTGTAGGTTATCTGGGCATATATATGAGAGATGATAAATACTTACACCCAGGATAAAAACAAGGTGATTTTCCTTAGCAATTTTCTTTTTAATTATTCTGGATATTATGCCTCAATTTTTCATTTGTGACTATCATACCTAATATATTAACAAAAAAAAGAAAAGACAATTGCATCTTGTTGCATTTCATTTAGGGCTGCTTAACTGTAGAGTAGCTAATATCTTTCTCATTAATCGTATGTGTTACAGGTCCAAACAAATGAAGCAGAAGAACGAGGAACATTATTAAAAATTGAAGTTGCAAGGAAGAAGAGGAAGATGATTAAACCCAACCAAAAGAACTGCTCGCCCAATATCATAGTTATATATCTAGGAAATACAATTCACATTCCTGTAAACTTCTTTTTGTGTAAATTCATTCAAGCTGTAATTAATAGGCAGCTAAATTCATTTCACTTGTAATTAATAAGTAGATGATAAGGCATGTGTTTAGTGGCAAGTCACTTGAGTTGGGTGTTATTATGTATGGTAGGTAAACCTAAACATGAACTAAGTTTGATGGAAATTGGATTGAGTTAAGAATTTAAAGCTAATAGCACTGAGTTGACTCTTGGTATCTGAACCAAAAAGACCATTTCAATAGGGAGGACTCAATATTTTTCTATTTAAATAATATATTGATGTAGTCAATTGAATATTTTTAGTTATAGTTGCGCTTATCTAACGTCAATGAGTTGATTCATGCATATCATTTATTGATGATTGTACATTCAAAAAATTATAAAATTCTAAGTTAAAACATTAGTAAATTATCTAATTACATGATTTAATTAGACTTAACTCAATTCGTTTATCATCATTTATTTAAAAATTTCATCACTTTTTAAGTGTGCAAGTAGGGTGTGCAGAAATCAACATTCTTATCTAATTCTTTCTAGAGTTTAGTCTAGAATTCCAAGTTAAAAGTAATTTCCATTTTTTTCCTTCGACTTCTCAGCTTTATATTCCCTTCCACTCTCGTAACTCAAAAGTTTTTTAATTCATTATGTAGAAGACTAAATTTTTTATCCAATTATAAAATACCACGTGTCAAAAATGACACATCACAACCAATCAAAATGTTTATTTTAAGGTGACAAAAATAAATAAATAAATAAAATATCACATGGGACCCAAAGTACCCATTAAATAATTTTTTGATTAGTTAATAAATAATTATCTTTATTAAAATAAAGTTAATTATAAATTAATAATTATCTTTATCAAAAAAAGTAATTATAATTTATTAATTGTCTTCTTAAAATAGAGACAATTATAAATTGATAATTATCTGCACTAAAAATAGTAAAGATAATTAAAAATAGAAAATTATCCTTATTTAAATCGAGTAATTGTAATTTTTAAATTTATAATTATCTTTACTAAAATATAGTTTAGGTACTTAAATAAATCTAATAATTATCTTTATTTACAAATTAAAGGTAATTAATAAGTGTAATTTTTAAATTTATAATTATCTTTACTAAAATATAGTTTAGGTACTTAAATAAATCTAATAATTATCTTTATTTACAAATTAAAGGGAATTATAAATTAATTTTTATCATTATTAAATAAACAAAATAATGATAATTATCTACAAAAGAATATGTTATGGAGTATTCCATCTTGATAATTGTCATTATTAGATAAATAAATATTGATAATTATCAACAAGAGAATATGTTAGGGAATATTCTAACTTGAGAGGCCTGTAAATAGTCTACCTCCACCATTTGGAAAATGAGACAAAAATGCAGAAGCTGAAGGCATAAGAATTCTAAAGCTACAAAATGCCAGAGAATTCATAACTTTCATAAGCTCCCTAAAGTCAGAAAATCTAGGACTTGAAGAAAAAAGGAGAAAGCCCCAAACACCCTACGATTATTGAATCACCCAAAAGTTCCATCCATCAAACTATCCACCAAATCCAGAGGTAAGTTTGTGGAACATCCAGATTTTGCCATCAATCCATCTGTCGAATCAGAAAGAAAGTTCGTAGAGCATCCAGATTCAGCCACTAAGCCATCCATCGAAGCAGGGTTCAAGTTCCGGGACCCCACCCCCCCCCCCCCCCCCCTTCCCAGCTTTGATCATCCAGTCAGCCGTAGAATTTGCATAAAGCTCGACGCAACCCCAAATCCATAACTTTGCAGGAAAAAGAATCAAATGATCATCTTTTATTATAAAAAATTATTTTCAAAGAATATTATACCCAAATTATTCATAAACAATAATATTTGTCATTACTTATTTTGTTCTATTTTTTTTAGATACGAAATTTGTGTGTACGAATTTCTGGCACGCCCGGTGGGACCTCTCTACCTCTAATCTTTATTTCTTGCAATTGATGAATTATCACTCTCAACATCCATGGCATCAAAGAAGGACCAACAAGTGCAGAAGAACACCAAACTTGTTCTTAACACTGGCTAGGCTGTTGTTGGTGTTGTGACTCGTAGTAAGGCTAAAGAACTTGGCATTTTCGAAGACATTCAGACCCTTGTTGGTGTCTTGATGTCTTTGAAGATGCAAAAGAAGAGCAAGAGTGCGACTCCCTTCGTGTCAAAAGAAACCAGAGGATTCTCGATGATTCCAAACCCTGTATACAAATCAGAAGTTAAATCGAAAATTCATATAGTGACTTCTTCAAGCATGACAATGCCTGCAATGATGGTCGGCGCCGCAACCGTGGAGGAACAACTCACTCAGATGTCTCTCGTCATTGAGAAACTCACCAAGAGTAATGAAGATAAAGATCTTCAGATTGCTTATTTACTAAGCAAAATTAAATAGCGTTGTAGTAATGAAACGAAGAATGATGATGATGTCAACGATCAATCGAAGGTGGCTAGCAAGAAGGAGGAAGAAAATGAGGAAGAAAATGCTCATGATGATTCTGCCATGTCAATTTGGTAGAGAAGATTGACGCATTAATTGTCAGCCGAATGAAAGCTTTGTGTGGGGACATATCTCATGGTCATCTGACAAGAAGTTACCATCATTATGTCAAGCCATACACCAAGGGGATTAATGAATTAAAACTTCCAATAGGTTATCAACCTCTAAAGTTTCAGCTCTTTGACGGCAAGGGAAATCCTAAACAACATGTCGTTCATTTCTTGGAAACCTGCAACAATGCTAGAACGTATGGTGACCTTTGTGTTAAGCAATTTGTCCATTCGCTCTAATACAACGCTTTTGACTGGTACACGAATTTTTTGCTAGAAACCATTGACAATTGGCAGCAAATAGAGTATGAGTTTACTACTCGTTTCATCAGTACCCAACGTGTGGTTAGCATGATAGAACTTACAAGTGTCGAGCAATGAAAGACTGAACATGTCATCGACTACATCAATCGCTGGAGAGCTTTGAACCTGGATTGCAGAGACAGACTATCTGAACTTTTAGCTGTGGAAATGTGCATCAAGGGTATGCATTGGGATCTACTTTACATCCTTCAAGGAATAAAGCCCTAGAATTTTGAACAACTGGCAACCCGGGCACATGACATGGAGCTTACTCTAGCAAATTGCGAAGGAAAGAAAGTTCCTACCTCATTCCAATTGAAAGACAAGAAGGACATGAAGAAGAATTATCAAGCTCAAAAGAGTGATGTCAAGATGTCGATGGTGACTAATGAAGCACCCATGAAGATCTTTATCAAGGGAAAGAATATCCCAAAAAAGAAGCCAGTAGTAAAAGCAACAAAAAAAGGAAATGATTAACTTACTTTGAAATAGCTTGGAGAGAAGAAGTACCCATTTCCGAACGTTGACGTGCTAAAATGTTAGAGCTTCTACTTCAAAACAAAGAGATTGATTTCCCATCATCGAAACATCCAGAAGAGGCTGGAAGAGTGAATGATCATTTGTATTACAAGTATTATTGCCTTGGTTAGCCACCAACCCAGTTGAAAAGTGCTTCATGCTCAAAGACTTGATCATGAAGCTTGCTGCGAAAAACAAGATTAAGCTTTCTGTTGGTGACATGGCTAGTGTGAATCATGCCTCCATCACTTATCAACCCACACAACTTATTGACCAAGCAATGCAGCTGCATTCTATCCAGTTCAGATCCTTTACACATGTTTAGGTTCAGGTTCCATACAAGTAGGTGAAAACATGCCAGGATGATGATGATGAAGGGTAGACAGTGGTTACGCATAGAAGAGCTCGTTGTAACATCCCAAAGCCGTTCACCCACTAAATAAGCCACCATCAAATTTCAAGTCTCATCAGTCATAGTCCTGTTCATAAGCAAAAAAGGAAAAGAAGATCAACTCGAGGAGAAAATAAAGGACACAAATATCCTCAACAAAGACCTCATGCTCCAATTAGCTTGGGAGAATTCTTTCTAAATGAATTCTTTGATGGAAAAATGATAGTGGTAGCTCGTGCAGTCTCCGCTTCAGAAGAAAAATATTATTTGGAGCCAGTTGTTTGAACCTTCAGTGGAAAAGACTAAGTCAACTAAAATGACTGATGAAGTCCAGACTCGTCTTAGAGACTTGTCCTTCAATATTAACGTTTCAAAAGTCCTACAACTTTCAGAGGAACATCGTCAAACGTTGAATAAGATTTTGGAAAATCCTGATGACTTCGTTGAAAAGGTGGAAAAGTCGGTTCAACAAGAAGGGTCTTCCTGATGTATTACATGATGAAGATCTTAGACTAGGATCAAAACTCCACAACCAACCCTTTTTTGTTGCCGGTTGTATTCAAGAACAAATAATTTATCAAATACTAATCGATGGTGGTTCTGTTGTGAATATCATGCCAAAATATATGATAAAGCGTCTTGGAATCTCTGTGGATGAGTTGTCAAGTAGTCGACTAATGATTCAAGGTCTCAACCAAGGGGGACAATGAGCGATTGGCATGATTCGGCTTGAGCTCACCATTAGCAAACTAGTTACAAGCACTCTATTAGACATCATTGATGCGAAGACAATGTACAACTTGTTGTTGGGACGACTGCGAATGCATGAGGCTAGAGTAGTACACTTCATCAATGTTTCAAGTTCTATCCCAATATAGGAAAAAAGGTAGACATAAATGACAAACCTTTCACAGAAATGGAGTCTCATTTTGTTGATGCTAAATTCTACATCGACGATGCTCAATGTGAATAAATCATTCCCAAATGAGTCTTTCTACTGGTTTACTGAGGAAAAGTGAAGAGAAAAAGGCCGAATAAGACTTGACAAAACACGGTTCAACCACTCTATACAAATTTGAAGTTGCATTTCCACACCGGAAAGAAGTTTCAACATTCAAATCACCTGCCAAATCCAGAAGCAAGTTCGTAGAACAACTAGATTATGCCAATCAAACCATCCACTGTGTGACGCCCTGGCCTCCGTACAACCTTTAAACTCCTAGACCGATCGTCAAACTACTTCTCAGACTTCCAACTTACAATGAATAACAATCATTCTTTAATGACATTGCAGTGGAATTGAATTATTATTATGAACATTCCAAAATAAATTGCAATATTGAATTATTCAACTTCATTCCCTTCAGCTCTTCTACCTCGGGCTAGACAAATCCCCAACATCCGTATCGTCTAACTCTCTTGAGCTAGTTTTTCGGTTCTATCATATCTAACTGCAAGAAAACAATCAACCATAACAAGGGTGAACGAAATAGCTCAGCAAGTACAAAATCCTCGAAGCTAGTAAATCTCATAATAAATTGTTCATAAAATTCAGATGTTTCAAGAATTAAAAACATTCATTTTGGACTCACGATCATATAGTGAAGTCCACAAACAATTCAACGCCAACATGATTTAGAACTCAAGGAAATCATGAAAATTCTATATAACTCAGAAAGTATGCTCAACTTATAACCTCATACTAGTGGATCCACCTGGACTCCTTTCGGACGGGCTATATCTGACCCTTAAAACTGGTTAACGTGAATGTGTACATCGCTATAATCTTCCTTTTGGGACGTCTTCTATAAATACTCTTACCACGAATCAATTACCGTGGATTTTCTAGACTCGTTCCGGTTAAATTCAGCTCAGCATACTAGATCTAATTATCTAACATTGAAGCTCATAAAATATTTACTTCACAAATGCTGGCACACTAAGCACGATAGAAGTGTTCAGCGTTCAAACATATGCTAACATACATCATGCACAAGGAATTAAATCCTATGCATACATGACAATTCAACATGCAAGTGTAATAAAATAATTAAACTAACACGTAAAGGATTGGTGGAAAGTGTAATTGTCTGCTATGGTAAAACTTACGTCCGGTAGTGCTTGCTAATTAACCTCCATTTCAGTTTCCGTATTTGTTTAACTCGTTTCCTCTGTTTTTGCTTTAATCACTTTTAGATCCCTTCTAAACCTTAAAATATATTTTCATGTACATAAACGTCTCATATTAGTAAATCATTCAAGTTTTAGACCTTATAACCTCATTGACCATTTTAGGTTACTACACTAGTGGCATTCTCACGCAAATGAATTTCTGCTAAAAAAATAACTTTTCTATATTTTAAACTTACATATCTTCATTTAGGCTCAAGAACGACTCAATTCTGAGTTTGTATGAAAAAGATACTGCTTTCCAAAGTTCAGAAAATTTCTAAAAAATTTGATTTGTTTTGACTTTACAGTAGTAACTTTGGGCATTTTTCAAAAAATATCAAATAATCTCAAAATGAGTCATTATTTTTGGAGAGTCATTATTTTTGGAGAAACAGATTAGACTTTGCCCAAGTTTTACCATAAAAAGTTTTGTCAATTTTTGTTAAACATATGATTTTATATGAACTTCCAAACTTTACCTAAAATCAAGATTTTTCAAATTTTCCAGAATACTTCTGTATACTTTTTATAGCATTTTATAAAAAAAGTAACCAACCTTATTTTTTGAAAAAACCTTATGAAACTCAATTCATTATCAAGTTAACTAAGCTCACCAAAATGTTCGCGCATAACGCATGCACAATTATTTTATCTGAATTTTTAAACACAAAATGCTTTGATATCCAAAAAATTCAGAATTACCAGCTTTGGTTCTTTTACTTCCAATAAACTTATGACTTAAGAAATCTTTCTTTCATGGATTCAAATCGCTACTTTAGACCTTCTATTATATAATCTTAAACATCCCTATTAAAAAAAACTTAGCCATGAAAATAGGAATTTAAGGTAGGACTTTTACCTTTCTTAAGTCGCTTGTCAAAATCTGCTACACCCCCTTCACTTTTGGCCCTCTCTTAACTGCTTTGCTACTGATTCTTCACTCAAATTGGCCTCAATCAATCTCTAATCAATGAATTGGGGGAGTAGATTAAGTGATCTTTGGCAAGGGGAATCACCCCTCCTTCTTTGGTTCTCTCTCTTTTCTTTCTTTTTTCTCTCTATATTGCTGAAAGCTTCTAGTGCTGCTGCCTTCTTCGGCCCGTGAGTCTTTATAAGGGCTAAGAAAAAATCTCCTTTGGTCTTCCCATGGTTTGACACCTTGCTTATTCTTGTAAATTCCCCATTTTGCCCACCACACTTTCTTGACACCTCAAGATATTTTAGGAGTAACTAATCAATACTTGACACCTCATGGATACTTTGGAAATTTCACCTTTTTACTTTTCAAATTATCATTTTCCGCTCAAAGTTTAAGGAAATCAACTTTAGGCCCCTATTCTTGGAAAATTCGGTCATGTCTCCCTTTTTAGGCTTGGTCTTTCATTTTAGTCCCCTCTTAGGTCTTTTATAATTTTCATTGGTCCACACTCAAGTCACTTTTGGTCCATAAATTAGATATACACCATAACAAAGTTTATTAGTCCATCCAATTACCTTAACTTGCAATATTCCTTGAATCATCTTTACCTTAAAGTTTCCGGCCACAAAGCTTCTTGGCTCAGTCCATTTATTTGTTTTCATTTGGTCCCTTCATGTCGCTATACTACTTTATCCATTAATTCATAATGTATTGGCTAGGTCTTGGTCCATCCTTCTAATTCAAGTCCAATTGCATCTTTGACCAATTCTGATTCAATATCCTTGGCCCATCAAATACATAAAACTTACTAAACACGCATATATTTTGCAATCCAAAAGTACAATTAATTTACATGGCATTCTTTTAAATTTCTGGGGTCTTACACACCGAATCCGAAAGAAAGTTCATAGAACATCTAGATTCAGCCACCAAGCCATCCATCGAAGCCACGATCAAGTTCGTAGAACCCCAGCTTTGATCATGTAGTCAGCCATGAAATTAGGGATAAAGCTCGACGCAACCACGAATCCATAACTTTTGCACGAAAAAGAATCAGAGGATTATCCTCTATTATAAAAGATTATTTTCAAAGAATATTGTACCCACTTTATTCATTGATTAATAATATTTGACATTACTTATTTTATTTTATTTTTTAGATACGAAAATTTTGTGTACAAATTTTTGGCACACTCGATTTTCTTGGCAACTTAGTCGATATTCAGTGTGAGGATTTTTGTCTGCCTGAGAAACCACTTCAGCCTTCTTTTTCTCTTTGGCAGACGGAACAACTGCATAAGGAAAACAAATACGAATTGTGGGAACAGGCTTTGACGGAACAGTTAAGGCTTTTCTATCACGACTATCAGTCTTGTGCTTATGTTGACGACGACTAGAGTCGTCTTTCGTCATCACCATAACCTCCTTTGACTTCATAAGATTCCATCATCATTCATTTCCTTCAGTACAACCTTAAAATTATTTGTCAAAGACCAACATGCTACATAAGTAGTAGTTGCTAGTGGATGCTGAGATTATAATGGCTAGGGAATAACCAAAGAAAACATTGTTTTATAAGATAAATAAAGTCTATATAGCCTATATACTTTGGAAAGACTCCCGGTGTGACTGCCATCTATTAAAACACCATGACGATATTAGTTGAATCAAAATTGCTAGCTAAATCGATGAGGGCTGTAAGGTTCAACTATTGGTGAAGGGTCATCCCACATGGTCAAGTAACTAGGACGACAACTCACTAGGTGCTCATAGCCTCTCAATTTGGCGTCAGGTGTATCGATTAAAGTATGACGATTAGTTCATATTGTCCGAGCAAAGCAACTTAGTTTCTCTAGGTCAATAGACATAAACAACTCTTCTGCGTCAGAATTTTATAAGAGTTTAACCTGAAATATTCCTCCAAATCTACTCATGACTAGGAGTAAATCATCACTGCATGAAATGTATGTCAAAGTTTGCGGCCAACCATGCGTATAGAAAATGTGAAAGAAAGCAAGAAACAGTGTGTCCCGAGTTAGAAGAGCAAGAGATCTCATTTAACCCCCTATAGATGCTAGCCAGAATAGGGATAGCCAAACCAAATTTAACACAGTAGCCATCAAACTGGTAGCCTTAAAAACTTTTGCTCTAACGGTGTTATCACCACAAGGAAAAACAAATTTAAATAACCTACAAGATATGAAAGTTGCCAAATATGTTTCATCCTTGTCTGACTCGTCCACTTTTAGGTCATTAGATACTACATCTTCTCCTTTAGAGCATTCAAAAAATGGGCCAATGATGCCAGTTAGATTGAACGTAAGTCGGGGAACTTGATTCTTGTTTCTCGCACCTTTAGACGAAGGTTTCTTATATCGCATTGGTCCCTTAAACCAAAAGTTAATCCAGTCATACTCCTTGACAACGGATTTCTTTCTTTCCTTTCAAATAAGATGATATGCTGAGAATAAGTATCGGCAGCTCACAGGAATAAACCGAGTGCCATCATCATCAGTCTCACATAACTCATTTTAATTTGGAATAACCTCGTCATAAAAATGCCTTTCAAGTGGTAGAGCAGATAAAGAAATCAAATCCTATAGTGATATAGAAATCTCTCCAAATGGTGTATTTGATATATTCGTCTCTGGACACTGTAAATTGCAGAAGGCCCTTATCACTAAAGCCTTTTGATCATAAAGAAATAAGGAGGCAATCATGGGATAATGAAGTTTGTTCTTGTGAAGAACATCATGATTTTGTGCCAATACAACTTCTAACCACTCCCAATAACATTCGGTGAAGCTAAACTTGCCAGTACTTTTAAAGCTGATTCCCCAATTTGTTTGGCCCATAGAAATTTGATGAGCCAAAATATTAAAGTTCTCATGTCCTTCTACTCGGTGGAGGAGAGAATTTAGAAATGAGGCATCTTTAACGTAAATTGTCTTACCACTAAACTCCGTCAATTTACAATCCGGAGCTTCAGATCAGTTCAACAAAGAAGGGAATTGAGTCTTATCTTTTTCTTTGAAAGCAAACGAGCCTATTGCGGGAGTACGTACTTGAAAATTTGTTCCATATTCCTGAGTGTCATCCTCATTCGTCAAGATCATCAATATGTTATGTTTAAACTCTTTGAAAGTTACCATACCTGCACATCGTCGATAAAATATTAGCACGTAAAGAAAACAAATATGTATGAAGATGTGTTCAAACAAATGCGGCTAAGTATGAGGAGCATCGGACTAGTGGCGTTGAAACATAGGCATACTGGTCCATCATAGTCACAAATAAAATAAAATAAAAATGGCAACCGTTCGTCTAGAAAGGGGGCAAATAGCTCTATCATATAATGGAATCCCATATGCCATCGTTTGACGAGTGAGCAAATAACGTTTACAACTCTTATCTCCTAGACGAGCAAGTAGACGAATATTTACAACACTTCTTAGACAATGGAGTCCAAGGTGCCTTCCTTTGACTAATGAGCAAATAACGTTGTAACATAGCTTATCTTGTAGACGAGCAAGTAGACAAAAATTTACAACACTTCTCAAATGATGGAATCCCATGTGCCTTCGTTTGACGGGTGAGCAAATGACATCTACAACTGTTATCTCATAGACGGGCAAGTAGACGAAAATCTCCAACACTTATTAGACAATAAAATCCTAGGTGCCTTCGTTTGATAGGCGAGCAAATAACGTTTACAACGCTTATCTCGTAGACGAAAATTTACAACACTTCTCAGACAATGGAATCCCAGTTGCCTTCGTTTGACGGGTGCGCAAATAACGTTTACAACGCTTATCTCGTAGACGAGCAAGTAGACGAAAATTTACAAAACTTCTCAGACGATGGAATCCCAGGTGCTTTCGTTTGACGGTGAGCAAATGACGTCTACAATGCTTATCTCATAGATGAGCAAGTAAACCAAAATCCAGAACACTTATCATACGATGGAATCCCAAGTGTCTTCATTTGGCAAGTGCCTTGATTTGATAGATGCCTTTGTTTGATGAGTGAGCAAAAAATGTTTACAACACCCATCTCATAGACAGGAAAGTAAATGAAACTTACAACATTAGTCATGTGGGAGACTCCCAAATGCCTTCATTGATGGGTGAGCAAGTAGCATCTTCAACGCCATCTTGTAGACAGGTAAGTAGATGAAAACTTATAACACCTATCATATAACGGAGTCCCAGATGCCTTCGTTTGATTGGTGAGTGAACGACATCTACAACGCTTCTACATGGAAGAATTTGGAAGTGAACAACTATTGAAGTCCAACGCATATGTTTAGTGCCACCAAACCCGTCCAACATACCTAAAAAGGGTTGATTCTCACGAGTGCCTAAAAATAAGAGGAATATGTCGTTACGGTAACTGAAAAAGGAAGGAAGCTGCTGAACTACCAAATAAATAAGACTCCTATCTGACCTATTAAAAGTTGAAAAGGATTCTACAACCTGGTAATTGAGTCAGAGAAGGAGAAGTATTGCTCGAGTTCAGAATAACAGGAGAAGTGTCCCTAATTTTATTTATTTATTTATCTATTTTAATAAATAAATAAATAAATGTATTAAAAAAATTAATAATTAAAAAAATAATATTTAAAAAAAATTAAAAAAATAAAATAAAATGAAAGAGTTGCTAGAACTTTTAAAATTCTGCAGC
>JAUMHB010028924.1:0-16312 GCA_032359685.1 Pittosporum tobira | reverse complement strand
ATGTTGTTTCCTAACCGAGTTAACTTTCCCATCCACTCTCGATACCCGATGGAATGAGACACCGTGGAAGAGCATATTCTTTCTGTTTAAAAATTAAAAATATTTTTAAATTTTATTAAATTAAAATAATTGAATTTTAAATTATAATATATATTTATTAAATTATTAAAATTTATACCAAAATATTTTTTTATATATAATTTAATTTTGATATCAATTAAAATAAAATAAATTCACTTTAAATTTTAAACTTTAACTTTCATAAATGTACTATACAAAAATTCATAAGTATCTTTATTTTTAAATCTATGGAGTATAATTTAGGATAGTAAAAAATTGGGTTTTGGTTGTTGAAAAATTTTCCCAACATTTATGGTTGCGAGGAGGCTGAGCTAACTCAGCAGATACAATTCCATTTCGTACTCTCTCAAGTACACAAACGTGTAGAATGAGACATGAGATTAGCAAGGTAATTAGCCAAACCTCTCGCTGCCGGTAGGCGTGGGGACAGCACTGAAATAATTAAGATTGGTAGTTTATTTTTGGTTAATTGTTCACACTAGATATAATTAATAAACTTTTTAATTAGGTTTCCCATAAGTAACTCCCAGGCCCCAACCCCTAGCCCACAAATTCACAAATTTTCTTGTCTACCTCGGAATTGAGTTGCAATTTTTAATTAATCAAACATTAACATGCCAAATTACATGTACTAATTAATGGAAATGATACTACTTGTACCTTGAATGGCGTTACGTCGGTCATGTGACTGGCCGATCACGTCCCTGTGTTAATGTTTATCCCAAAAAAAAATAAAAATAAATAAAGACATATTTTTTTGGTACTAAAATAAAAAATTAAACTCATAAATCAAGAAAATCATGTTATGTATATTTAAAGAATAATAATTTTATATAAAGAAATAAATTTTATATAGTGTAAGATAATTCTCTGAGATTAAAAATAATATTTTTTAATTTACGTACATTAGATAATTTAATTATTTTTTTAAAGAGGGATAAAGTAAATAAAATTAATTATAATACCAAATAAACTGAATTGTATTTAAAAAGATTGCAAGATTAATATTTTAAAACAAATCAATGTTATTTTATAATAAAAAAATATTAATCCTATAATATAAATCACATTACATTTAACTTTTTTCTCTTATAATAAATTATACTATATCCAAAATGAGAATCCCAAGTTCGTTTCTTATCATCCCAGCTGGAGGCTTTTTTACAAAATTAATTAAAGATGTGTCGTGATAATTGTAAATGGCGGACTAGCTCACGTCACCGGCCTCAAAACTTCTTCAACAAACAATCATCAATTATATTTTCTTCCTATTTTAGCATTTTTATCATTTTCTCCGGTCAATTTTTGATCCGTATCAAATGCGAATCTCTGTACACTAATCGGAGTTGACTTTTCCTAATTTACAACACTTTAAACGCAATGTAAAACCGCTTTCAATGTATTTATTTTTTTCGACAAAAATCATCATCATTCATTCGATTTATAAATGACTATTCTCCAAGTCTGTCAACAACCAAGATAAGCTGAGGTCTCACAATTTAGAGCTGAAATACTTAGCGCACTCTAGACATCGTTCAGTAGCTTCCAAAAACATGCTAAAACGACATCAGGTATTAGAAAAAATTATTAGGCAATTTGCAAGTTTTTTTGCTTCTGAAATTCAAACAAATATTCTCCAAAGAGCGAAGGCAACCCAACAAAAATTAAAAATTAAAAAAAAAAATAAAAAAATTGACTAAATGTGAAAGTGGCGCCTTATTGCATTTGATGCAGCAGTATCATACAGCTTGCGCATCATGCTTAGAAACACAGGAGCAGAGGGAATGAGGGATGAAATGCCACAGCCACGAGATACAGTAACAGTAGTGTATGATACATGTGTTGGCTTCTTATAGGAACTAGTACGCCAGTGAGAACAACAAAACATGAATTTAGAGCAAAATAAACCAAAACTGGTATCACGTGCCTTAAGTGGTTTCATTGAGAACCAACCAACCACCTTTCCAGGAATGAGGAAGCTCATAAAGAAAACGTCGCAATGGAAAAGCAACAAGGGGTACCTTCCCAAGTACGAAACCTGAGAGCTTTAGGGGTTTTATTTTAAGGCAAATTTATAAGTACAGAAGTAAGCAGATGCAAATTTCTACCCTTTGAGAACTCCAAGGGTCTCCAGAGAATCCCGGAGATTGGTGCTGCTGCATTCTTCCTTCATCTGAACAATGTTAGGGCTGCCAACTGGCACCACATCCCCCAGTGGGTAACTCCTGTTGGCATGAAGTTGATTGCTTGTACCACAACCAACTCCCTTTAACACTATGGACTTGTGGATGCCACCAATCAATCCTTCATAATCAGTGTCCCCACTTTCTCCAACAAATACCGCCATCTTTGACAGGTCCATGCCCCATCGAAGATATAAATACCTGAAAAGTTTTACAAGGTCATCCGCACATAAAAACCACCGTGAAAAAACATACAAGACTTTCCTTTTTTTTTTTTTTACATTATTAAGATGCTTTAGTTCATGATTGCCCAAGTCTGAAGGTGCTTCAAGTGGCAACTTCACTGCAGCCACAACTTAATAATAGTACTGTAGCCAACCGAACTACTAATAATAGTGCCAACTACAATGCAGGCACTCAATTGCATTAAAGATGAATTTTGAACATATCCAACAAGGTGGAAACTGTAGGAAATTTAAGAAGCAAAATTCTTCACGGATTAACTGAAATGTAGGCCAACTAAGTTTATTAATTCTTGCCTCCAAGATGGTCTTAAGATATATAAAAATGTCTAGAAAGGTTCATGGGTTATATAAGTGGAAAATGATATAAAAACTTAACCCAACTTTTAAAAAGAAAATATTGCACCACAAAAACTTAATACAAGTAAAAGAACTATACCGGAGGGCCTGGGAGCGAGATGCCAAAACTGGAATTACGTTGATCTTCCTCCCATTTTGACAATAAATAACATGGCAACGTAGAGCCTGAATCCTCATCAACTTCCGGATTTCCTTAACAGGAGGAACCTGCAAAAACAAATAATAACATAAAGAAAAACCATACTTGATACGCAAATGTACAGAACTGCATTAGACAATATAGATAAGAAGATATACAGGGTGAATAATTAAATGGTGAATCAATCTCGTCAGTCATGCATAAGTATTTAAGGGAAAAAGGTCGATATACCACTCCAGGCTTCTGAACTTTAAAAGCATAACAGTAATCTGTTGAAATCTTTTCATCGTCTGTAACCACGTGTTCTTCACCTTCACCCTCCTTGTCAGTGATAGAAGCCGCCCAACGTGCCAAAGTCTTCCTCAACCCTTCTCCACCCCAACGGTATTCAATGTGTGAATGATAATACAAATCAACCACAAAGGGATTTCCTTCAGATTGAGGAGATGTGTAGTAGAGATCACCACCACTATTGCAGATAAAAGCATCAAAATCAGTGGGGCTCACACCCTCCGAAACCAGAAAAGAATGAACTTCCGACATGGTAAAGGAAGTAGCCAATATGAATCCTACAGAACCTTCAGCCCTCTCCTTCTCTACAACTTCAAATATCTTTCTGACGCTTTCAAAAAGTTCCGCAATAGCATCAGAATCCACAGCAATCACAAATATATGCTTCCTCCTCCTCAAGGCCGGGAACTTTCCAGAATTCTGATCAGTCCTCTGTGTGCCCTTTGGGCCATTCTTTGACCAAGTCAAAACAGCATTCTCTAATTTACTCTTTTGATCTTCAGGGTCTAATGAACTATCAACATTTCCTTCACCGTCATTCCTCTCGCCATCCATAGAAAACTTCAAGTTCAGAGATATATCCTGTATATCTCTCAAAGAATCACTAGGAGAATCCGATTCTGAATTCTCGTCTTCATCATCAGTTTTTAGCCATCGTGGATGTCTTGGTTTGCAAGTTGCTATTCGAGACAAGTAGGTTTTGCAATGTGCTGGCCATGAGAATAGGTGAATATTTTTCAATCCATTTTGCTGACATTTTGCCCAAAGTTGCTTATTTGCTACCAGTTTTAATAAAGCATCAGCAATAGACTGCTGATCATGAGGATCAATAAGAAGACCATTGTCAAGTACCTGCAACAATTCAATATTAAGTTTCATGTCTTACATTCTCAAGGAGTCAGTACCCAGAAAATAAATTACTTGGCATTTGTAAAGGAAGAAACGAGTGGACGTACCCGATGAATATCCACGGGACCTCCATTTTTGGTAGCCACCATAGGCAAGCCATAAGCTGCCGCCTGGTCAAACAAGAAAAAGAAGTTACTTTGTTTCCAAAGTAAATCAACTAGTGAAAGCAAGAAGTCACCAGGCATGAAGAAAACCTCAATCAGAGTAAGCCCAAACGGCTCAATGAAGGCTGGATTAATAAAAACACCCTGTGGAAAAGAAAGAGGATACAAATTAGGCATCCAAGAACATGAGAAAGGGAAATAGATATATTTGACGTGCAAACTAAATTAGGTAACATGAGAAAGGGAAATAGATATAATTAACGTAGACTTCTGAACAGATAAATATGTTAGAAACAAAAAAGCAAAGATGGATCCTTTCTTGATTTGAAATGTTCTCAAAAGAGTGACTTACAAACTAGTCAACCTAAGCCAAGTAGTATTGTAGTAGTTCTGTTGTTACCAACATCTCTAAAAGCTTAACCAGTTAGGAAGACCACCCAACAACATATACATGCTCCAACTCTCCCTACGTGGAGAAAAAAAAAAAACCAAGGTACAGCAATCAAAAAGAGGCAATTGCACTAACAACATAAATATTCAAGGGGAACCAATTACAATCCAGAAGACTTGAACCAAAGTCCTTGGATAACTACGGTTCCGAGACCCAAGTTACAAACGGCTTGAAAAGTTTAAGCTGCTTGAGCGGTACATAACTTAAATGGAAATAATGTCTCTTTTGCTGTGTGTAAATCATTAATTGATAATAGCAGTTATTAAAGAGAAGGATTTTTTCAAACATGTTCAAGTACAATCACCAATAGAAACTAGGTGGACTGCTCAGTTTGAATGAGTATCCTATCCACATGAAGTCGCATAAAAGAACATTTGAGCATATATATTATTTATGCTACCATCCATCTCCTAATATACTATGTAAACAACTACGAATTCACATATAGCATACAATGATTATATTATGCACACAGGAGTATATCATATAACTATACAATAATTTCTAAGACCAACACTAACTTAGTAACTTTTTATAATTCAAAAATCTTTAAAATCATCCCTTAATTATAACATTTTCTCCACAAAATAAAGCGCTGCCTTCACATGCTTGACATGTGGGTACAATGCATAGCAGGTCATATTGTTGTTACCTTTGTCCTTGCTGCTAAACGGTAAATCTCAGGAACATCAGCCTGCTTGTGGTGCTTGGGGTATGCCACTTGACCATAGAGATCATACTTATCAATCAGCTTAAGTATTGAGAGAAGAACAGAGGCATTTGTGCTTGACATTTCATCAACATTATCTCGGTTACCCATTATTAACGTCTGCGTAATGGAGGAATCAATTGCGTCAATGCATTAGCTGCTCATTACGGTGAAGAAATACGTTAAAAATATTACACAGACACAAACTTACAAGATTAGCAAGTTCTCTCAACGGACGACATTCCCCAAACGCTTTAACCAAAGTTGTGAGATTCTTTTTAGGATCTGGCCTAGCAAGGGCTAATATCATAGGCTTCCGTGGATTTGTAAAGAAGCGCATTATCTTGACAAAAACAAGGAATTACATCAATTTCACAACCGCAGAAACTGATTATATAAGAGAAAGCTATTACAGGTTTGCTATTAGTCAACAGCATTTCAGGAAATAATTTCTCAAAATAATCTCAAAACTTAGAACCTCAGTCCAAATAGGTGGGTCTGGAGAAGCAGGATGATCTTCACTTCCTTCTGTTTCATCCATATCACCAACATGTGGAACAATATGATGGAACTCCATCCCAGGGGGAATTACCTGCATATAATTTGAGGGTTAAGATGTCGAACCTAGTGCAAATAGTTTTTGGTTTCATAAATATTTACAGGCAAGTAAAAGTTTTATCGTAGGGTAATGGGGTTAAAAGATATAGATACTAAGAATAATCCCAAAGCACTTACAGACATGCGAGGCATGGACCTCCCATAACAGCTCACATTACGCCTGATCCTTGCTCGAAGTTTACGCTCTAGTATTGGATCAAAACCATCGTACAAGCGCCATTGCTCCTCAATCTCCTGTTTAGTACTAGTTATGACTATTTCTGAGGCATCAAGGGCCAACTCCTCAGCCTCTATCCTACGCATTATTTTGTATGTTGAATTTATTTCATCCCTTGATAACCGGCCTTGTCTTAGAAGTTGTTCCATTTTATCTCGCCCAAGTGAGTGTCCAGTGAAAAGCATGGGAACACTTAGAGCACCAGATATAAGAGCAGCAGAGTCTCCTGCATCTGCATAGTGCCCATGAATGGCAACAGGCCAGACCGGATGACCACCTCCAATTTGCTCACCAAGAACTTTGGACATCTGTAGTATGTGGTTGAGAGCCCCATCAACAAATTCAGGGACATGGGGCCACAATAGTTCTTTCTCAATATATTTATCTTTTGAACCAAATGGAATACGAATAATGTAAGCACCACTACTCTCCCCCATTTCACACATATCTGAATCTCTGGGAGGCAGCATCTCTGTTGGCTCAGCATAACTCCAATCTACTTCTGGAGATGATACTTGCCTTGTCAACAAATCAACACGATAGACACCTGGCATGGAGCCTAAAGCTCTTGCAAGTTCAACAACATACTTGACCTAAAAGAAAGGGGAGCACAAGACACATATTATTCAGTGTCCTCCATAACACCTTTATAAGTTGAAAAGATTATTTAGTTCTCTCCATAAGTAAATGTTCAAACGTAAATCACTACTTGTAAGTTGTAACCAAGATCTACCTGTCCACCAGTATCAGAATCACGACCGAGCTCCATATTTTCGCCTCGTATTAGACCATGCAAGCTGCAGGATTACTGATAATTGTTAGGGATAAGCAAAGACGTCAAACACAACAAGGACCGCAGTTTTTGCACCATAATATCCATCTCCTTACACAGGCAGTCAAGTAATTACACAAAATATGGTTATAAATGTTCACTTATGTTGGAGAGATGTAAGACCACTAATGACATTCTAATTGAAAACTCGAGTTCATAGCATTGCAAAAGGTTATCATTATTCAGACTCTTTACAACTTATGCATCCTAGTGGTTGCATCTAAATGTTTATTTTTATGACAAATAAGATACGAAATTCAAATAGATAAATTTCTATTAAATGACCATCAAAATCCATATCAATAAAGTTCAGCTTGTACCTTATTAACACAATGTACATCTTTTTTCCCTTCTGCTGATTAGCAAATGCTTCCATCGCATCAACAGAGTTAATTCTAGGCAATCGGCCTTTTGTTGTACTCTCGCCATGGGCTGAAATATCACTGACTGAGTCTCCTTTCTCACCCTCTGACAAGTCCTCAGACATATCAGCAACTGCTTCACTGCGACCTCTTTCACGTTCAATACGACGTTTGGCGACCCTCTGAGCTTGCTTTTCCTCAAGCTACACGGAAATAGAGAAATACATTACTAGAAGCAACGATATAAAGGCAAAACAAGTGAAATTGGCAACAGGTAAAAAATGATCAGATAGTATTCAGTCTTTTAGAATTAATTCGGATGTCTAAATATTGTAGTATAACCAGTGTTGTAAAACTCGGTGGGTGGACCAACTCGGCAGAGGGAGGGCCAAGGGGCTAGGGCGTTTTTCTCGGCATTTTTCAACTCGGTCTATATATTTACTTTTTAAATATTTTTTTGTGTATAAAAATTGTAAATTAGTATTCATATTTTTATATGATATTATTATACACAAGATACAAGGTATGCAAGTAAAAATAGTAAAATAAAAAATTAACATATTTAGGAAGATTAATAGTTACTATAGTATGTAGAACAAATAAAAAAATAGAGAATCATATAATTAAAGCTAAAGGAGTGATTGCCCATTGTTGGCACTTTGAAGTTTTTAGTTATTGTTGTCGATTGTCAATTTAATAGATGAGCTAATTTAAGAAGGGATGATTGATTATGAATTTTAGTCTTAACAAAATATCAAATAAATAACTTATGAAATAAAAGTGGATAGGCAAAAAAAAAAAAAAGTTGACTACGTTGCAAATTTGATCCGCCCAACCGCCTAATTGACGAATCAGCCGCCTAGGCCGCCTAGCCCACCACTGATTGTCCAACTCGAGTTAACACCTAGCCGAGTTTCAGAACACTAAGTATAACACATACATACATAAGGATTAATTACAATTGATTAAAACCTGTTTCTTCTGGCGAGCCAAATTCCAAATCCGCCAGCACATATTTTCCAGTCTAGTATTCCTCTCCTGAGGACTCCTCGTAGCTTGAGCCTATAATTCATCATGACATATATACTACTCTCCAATTTTAATCAAAATTTAGATAATAAACAGTACACGAATGAATTAATTAAGAGAAACGGAAACATTAAAAGCAACTACATATCCATACACGAATCCAAGAGCGATGAAGATCAGTCTCATCGAAGCCGGTGATAACATTGTCGACGAAGTAGCGAGTGGGACTGAACCTTCCTCTCTCCCTCAGCAACAGTGACGACTTCTTCGGATCCTCGATCCCCGGCCCCGAATCCAGTATCGCCTCCAGGTAACTGTTTATCCAATCATTTCCCGCCATTATTTACTTCTAATCAATCCACAGCCTTGTATAACGGGAGTATATAGATGTATATAGTTCGTGTTCTATAAATATCTCTATTTAAGTGTATATATATATATATATATATCTGTGTGGCTATCAATAATATCAATAAATTTTATCGAGGGAGAGGATGCTGAGATATAGGGACTCTGTCGACTTAAAATACGGTTAATTCATTCATTCATTTATTTTTATTTTTGTTTTTGTTTTCGAAACAAATAAAATTATTTTCGGGGAATGGTCCGAAGTACTTCATCTTAAAGATGGGCACCTTTAGAGTGTTGATATTGCTACGCGCTTTCTCGCGTTTCTGCATGTGTCCTGGAGTCGGTAGAAATGAAAGAAATGGGTAAATGAACGAGAGTACGAATAGTTAAGTAGTGCTGCGCGTGGGGTTAAATTTCATTCCTGTAAAGCTCTGAAAAATTAAAAGGGAATATGTCGTTTGATTCCCGTAATATTCCAAATTTCCAGTATCATAAGTTTACGCTTGTAAATTTTTGCCACGTTAGTACATTACTGTACAATCCATGCACTAGTATTCTCGATTTCTAGACGTATGTGTGCGTAAATATTTGCTAAAATATATATTTTGTATTAAATGCTAGTAGTAAGAATTCTTGTTAGATATAAATTTACGAAAATGGTAAAAAATTATTTTTATTGTATTAGAGTTCTTTTTTATGATAGAATTATTAATCGACGATCACATCAATTAAAAACGAACTTATTTTTCATTTTATAATTCGCTCGTACACAAATACACACTTTATGTGTGTCATGATTTTTTTTTCTTATTTTTCAATTGTTGATAAGGAAAAAATAATAATAATTTTAAAAATCATAGAGAGATCCAAATTAATGTGAACAATACAAAAATATTTTTTGTTTTTTTTACTGTTAATTTTTATCTTATGACACTTTGTACTCTCACTTTATAATATATATAGTTCATAAAGCCGTAACAAAAAAAAAAATGGGTAACTTTATTTTCTTTATTTTTCAGTTAATATTAAAATAGTTTTAAGTATTTAAAAGATATTACAAATTAAAAAAAATTAAGATTTAACAAATTTGATATTTTAAAAAATTTATAACTTGACGTCTTAAGTCAAAATGAAATTTCCTCTTTTTTTTTTTTTGGAAATGATTAGAGTAAGAATTACTCTAGGTTTTGTGGAGAGTATTAATCCAATAGGATAGTCCTATAATAAGAGATTTATTATTAATTAGTACTTATTTCATCCTTAAAAAATAATATTTTTAAAAAGTGAAATTTGTTTCGAGAGTGTTTTAATTTTTTTTCTCTTACTCATAATTTTTAATAAAAAATAAAATTATAATTAAATATTAATATTTATTGTTAATTTTAATTTATATGTATCAAATTAAAATAATTTTTAATATAAAATAGAGAGAGTATTTTTTAAGGAAATTTTATTTTTCCTTAATACGTGGCAGTACCCCTTTCCTTTTTCCTTGATTTTACCGACCTGGAGATAAGAGCTTAAGATCCTCCACTCACGACCTTTCCTTGTGCTGATGACATTTTGGACACATCACACACCCTGTCACTCTAGGTGAGCGACACGTCCAAGGAATACTATTCAATTTTAAAGAAAAATCAAAAAATAAGTACCAAAAGAAAATTCAAAATCAAAATATGAACCAACTTTCATTTTGAACCATATTGTTCTCCAAATCCAATCCAAAAGAAAAAAGGGGCAGGCAGAAAGATATCAAATAACCTGTCATTAATTCAATGATTAAAAGAATTAATTACAATGTATTATTCATAATTAACAACTTAATACGAATAAATTTAGGACCCAAGATCTGTAATTTATTCATAAAAGAATACACTATAACTTTAATTAATTAATAATTCAATATTTTAATATGCCGCATAATATAATACTCCACTCAGATAGCTATGCACTGTATGTCATGCAGGACACATGTAATGTTTAGGACATAGGAGCCTTTAATTTTATAATGTAATGTACCAATTATTCTGTATTTGTTTAGTTTATTTTAGTATTTAGAGACATTTGATTGCATAATCTCTGTTGTTTGGTTGATCTTACATCCAATCAGAATTTGATAAATGTCCCAATAATATATTTCACGTTAATTTAATAATTAATAATATTGTATATTGTAAGATTGACGGTGCCAACAACCTTGTGTTTGTATTATTTTGTTATTATTAAAAGGAGCATCTCAGTTTCATCTTTTAACTTAAATAATGTTACATGTATACAAAGGTTTAGCACAAAAGGACAACAAATATTCCACGTGTCAAAGATAGAGGGTTGTTGACATTGTTCATAATGTAACATTTGCTGGACATAGTTAAATACTATAATTTTTGATAATTCCTTATAAGGTAATTATATTTATCAAATTACAAAAAAAAATCAAAAAATAAAAATTCTATCAAATATTGACACTAATTAATTTTTATAAGGTGTGATAATTAGTTTTTATGTTGAAGCAAAACGAAGCAGGTGAGACAGGAGTAGCAGATTGAACAAGCAGGCAGTGAACGTGACCGTTATATGCATATGAGGAGACTATACTACAGGTCAGGCTTCACCAAACTTACCTCGTTACCATTCATATAAATTAGCTTCTGCGTTTGAATTCAAAAGGGTTTTTCCTAATTTGGAGCATGTACTATTATATCCGACCGAAATGAGTATTCATAACTTTGTTTAAAGGAAAATGAAGACATAACTTTTTCAGCAAGTTATTATAATTAATAATTTAAAAATATTAAATTGGAGTAACGATTGTATTGTCATTGCCGATAAGCGGAAATGTTTAATTTTATATTTCTTCCATCTAATTTTTATTACTTTGATTTTATTTTGACTGATTTAAACACAAAATCTAAAATAATTAAAAAAGCACATTTATGTATTATATTTTTAAAGTATATATGACTAGTCTTGATATATATATATATATATATATATATATATACATGCATACATACATAATAAATCACACTGCTATCTAATCAAGCAGACAACTTCACACGACCATTTTGAAACTGAAAGGGAGTAACTAGCTAGTTACAGTATTTTATATGGATTGCACACATGTATAACATAGTGGGGATGATAATATCTAATCCCTCAATTCAAAATTATGAGATTTATTTTTTCTTTTTCTTTTTGTAAAAAATTAGAAAGGCAAATATTATTAAAATTTCGAACGTATGTTTAACAAGATATACGAACAACTGAAGGCGAAAAACACCCTTATCCATATATACTCACCATAATATCTAACTACTTTTGTTGGATCTGAACACTTGGAATTAACTGAAATTGGTTGCTTCTTCTTCTTCTGATTCATTAATCTCTAAAATCTAGCGCTATACATAAATATGGAAAAAGTGAAATATTTAGGAACACATGTATTGTGTGGTCCATGCAGGCATGGATCGAGACCATGCATATGTATTTAGGTAGCAGTCACCTCTAAAAATTTTGTAGATTTTCTGAGTAATTATTTAGCTATAAATAAATATGTTAGATTTCGCAAAATCTTGGAATCCCAAAGTGCTCTGCACCACTCAGTGGCTATCTGCTACTAAATTTAACAAATGCAAAATTAAAATTTGGACTCAACATTATTTTAATGCACCAAACTCACCGTTTTAGAATATGCTTAAACTAACTAGCCATATAGTTTTTATATCTTCAAAAAAGTAGTTTATATATATATATATATATATATATATCAATGAATGGTAGCAGCTTGAAAAGTTATTTTTCTCATTAATGCCAAAAGAAAAGAACTCCAAACTTATTATCGTCCATGAAATATTATTTCGTCCGTCGTCGATAAAAAAATCAATTGTTTTACGACAAGAATATTAAAATACTGTAAAGGACAATTGCATAGTACAAAAGTAGTAGCTATATTTCTTAATTTCTTACTATACTAGAGAAAAAAATAGCTGCTACGATTTTATAATGAATTTTGTTTCAAAACGAAGAATTTATAATGAATTTTAAATATCGGATAGTAGAGATGAAGTTGGGCCGACACTATTTATGAACAGAACACAACTCTGGCACTGTAAATGGAATTGGTCTATATGTGCACTTGGGCCATTATTTGGGTTAATGAGTTTAAGTGGCGTATTAGCCCGTAAGCAAGTTGAAATTCTCTACATTCGGCCCAAACAATGCGGATAAGTAATATTTGGGTACTCGCCCAACCCACGACAATCAACATTCAACACCCACAGGACGTTCGGCTGAAGGCCGGCATGAATTTGAGGGGAAAAAGTGAAATCCCATAAGTTATTCATTTATTGATTTTTTTTTTTTTTTTTGAGAACAATCCAATAAGGTTTATATTGTTCCGAAAAAGAAAAGGAGGACCTTTAAGACGACTGGAGACTGGAGAGTACATACCAAGTGAGTGAGTTAAATACCAATCTCTAGTTTACTTTTTCAAAAAGTAAAAAAAAAAAAGAAAAAGAAAATCCCATTTATGCATGCTACCTTAATTACGTAAATATATTTTAAATATAATTTAGTCTATCATTCTATTGGTTTTTGAATAAATTATTGCTATTACGTTCTATAAGTTTATATTTTTTTTCCTTTTTTTTTTTTTTGTTAAACAATTTACATGGTTTAGGGTTTTGGTAATATAAATACAATAGTATAAACTAGGGTTTATTACAATTTCATTGTAGTATCTTTTTGAAGTACTAGTGCAATCGTCTAGCGTTGTCCGATGTAGACTTATTTTTCTAATATTTTTATTTAATAATTTTTATAAGTGTTATGATGATTGTATTTTTTAAGAAATTGTAATAATTTTATATATTATAAATGTCCTCTAAATTTTATCATATATTGTTAAGAATTGGAAAATCCAAAATAATTATGACAGTAATAGTTTTTGTTTTTTGAATATAATATTTTTCAATATTTATGGTTGAAGAAAGCATACAATCTATTATAACACTAAAAACAAAGTTATTTGAAATAATACCACTCATTCATGAGAACTACGACAACCTTTTTTTTCCACTTCCTAATGTATGGACTTCAGTTACGTTTGATAGAATACCGATAAAATCTGCAAATGCAAATTTAAAGTAATTAATCAAATTAATAATAGTTTATAGATTTTCATATTTTTTAGTAGGGCATACTACTCATATATTCGTTTCTTTTGCTTTTTTGTAGGATGTCGCTATATAAGCCAAACTGAATTTGTTTCTTGGGTTTGATGGAATATCATCTTACTTTTTTATGGATGATTTATTGGAGAATGATATATATATATATATATCTAAGTTTATCGGAATAAAATTTCCTATAACTTGATGGATAACGAAATTCTTCAACATGTAAATAGATATTTCTTCAAACATATATTCATAGTCTTTTTTTTGTATGATTACGAATAATAACTAACATATGATTACTCTATATATAAATTAGATATTACGATATGAAATGTATTATAATAGTAAAAATAAAAAATTTGAGAGTTATGTGACTAACCTCTTCATCTACGATAGTCGTATTGAGATTCGTTCTTTGCTTCATTGTCCTATGGATGTCGTTCCAGATCCTTGAAACTATTACTTTTACTGTCCATGACCTTTCCTTTATTGTTAACTCAGAAATAAGATTGTAATTTCTTATCGTTTTGAAAGTCAAAGGTAATGATAGTAAATTTTGGTATCTGAAACAACAAATGAATATATTTGTTAAATTGTATACGTGTATTTATAGTGTCTTATATGAATTATTAAGCTGAATAGTCTTAAGTTATTAATATTTTTGTTTATTCATTGAACCTATTAATTATATTCATGAATAAGTTTGTTAAAGATACATGTATGTATATTTTACTAACTGTTCAGATAACATAGATTAATTTTATTTTATCTTTTCATGTACATAAAATGAATATAATAATATTATGAGAGCTTGATAAGTTACAATGAATAACGTGAATATATAACACGATTAAGTGCATATGTACATGTATTAACATTTATTAGACAAAAAAAATAAAATATATTTAATTTAATTAAATGTATTTGACTGAACAAAAAAAATTAACTGAGTTATCATAAAACTCAAACTGAGTTAATTTTTGTAATTTAAAAGTCTGAATTAATCTATATGTGTTAGATTAAAAAATTTGTCTGACTCGGGAGATTGGACTCTTATGTTTGTCTAATTATATAGAGTATAAATATTATTATTAGGTTCGTCAGAAGCCAGACTTGGAAAAAGACGGCGGAAAGGCGCCATACTCGTGCACTGTACCTGGCTGCAAGATGAACCTCTCAAGTCCTCAGGCACTTGGAGGTCACAAGAAGTCTCATAATCAGAGGTCAAGGTTGACGTCCCAAGGGAGTACTCGAAAGTCCCCACGGTTTACTCCGGCGGCCCAAGCAGTAGCACCAACAACAATAACTGAGGTTCTATCAAGCCAAGTACCATCCCTCCCTGTTGAAGAGGAAAACGAAGCCATTGAAAGTACGGACCAGACCTCAACGGCACCTCCATTTATAAGCCCAGTAGTGCCACCCCATCTAGCTCAAGAAGAAGCTGAAACCACTGGGAGTACTGAGATTGCAAACCGTTTTGCGGTTTTAGAGGACCCTAAACATGGAGAGGCAGAGATGCCAGATCTGAACACTGCTGAACCGGAAAAGAAAACTTAGGGCGAGTGTTTCGTTAACAAAGATGAGGATAGCGTGGAGATGACTCCCGAGTAGAATGATTTGGCGCATAAAAGGGAGGATCTGGAATAAATAGTTGATACTAGGTCATCCATGGAGATTGTTCAGGACGAGTGTCTCGGTAGCAAAACCGAGTCGGGTGTAGTGAAGGATCGTGAGGAACTGGAAGAATGGATTGATAATGGATCAACTATGGAGATTGCTCCTAACAAAGCCAATGAGGGTGTGGTGAAGAATGTGATTTGGTACACAGAAACGAGGATCGGGAGGAAACGATTGATAATAGATCAATTATGGCAGTGACCGAGGGGAACCTAGTGACTTCCCACACTCTTAAACAAGAACAAGCCAGTACGAGTACTCAGACAGCGGGTAGCGGCCCGAGATTTATGCCATTTGATCTTGATCTGAATGACATGTCTCGGGAGGATGATGCTGATACCGCAACATGCACGTGATGGCGCTGGTTACATACATTCTAATCTTCTCGTTTAAGATATTTTATAATTACTGTTTATTGATTTTTAATTTAATATTTATATGTTGGGCCTGTAGCATATTGTATTTCAGGTTGAATGTGCTATAATATTTCGGTTGTTATAGGATGGGGTGTGATTGTTTTGACTTTTCTCAAAGTTGTTCCTTATTATTAAGCTGTTCATAAGTTAAAAAAAAAAAAAAA
>JAUMHB010028913.1:8048-22451 GCA_032359685.1 Pittosporum tobira | reverse complement strand
TAGGTTATGGGCGCCACTGCATAACCATAAAACAATCACATTAGTTTTAAATAGTAATACCAACTAAGGTAACCCCTCTGTTGCCGATTTAAAAAAAAAAAAAAAAAAAAAAAAAAAAAAAAAAAAAAAAAAAAAAAACAAACGCATCAAGATAAATGAGTCGAGCTCGATCGAACTTGACAAGTTCCGATCATTTAACACCCTGATGTGAACAAAGGAAGCATTCTCAATTTAGCTAAAGAGATAATTTTTATTGGCTTCCATGCGTTTCAGGATTGAAAGGGTCAGGGGTGCCGGTGTCGCTTATTTTAGGAACTATAGCAATCCGTTATATTTTCCTACCTATTTTTGGCATTGTCATTGTCAAAGGGGCAATTCATTTTGGTATTGTGCACTCCGATCCACTATATCAGTTTGCTCTTCTCCTTCAATTTGCACTTCCACCAGCAATGAACATAGGTAGGTAAATTATTCCACAAAAATAATCTCGTTCATCAAATTTTAATATTTTTATTAATTTAATTTTTCAATGAGAGTCCTGTTTTGAATTTCTTGTTGATCTGGCAGGTACAATTACTCAATTGTTTGGATCCGGCCAGAGTGAATGCTCCGTTATTTTGCTCTGGACATATTTGGTAGCTTCTGTTTCACTGACTATGTGGTCAACTCTTTTCATGTGGCTAATAGCTTGATTTCTATCCTGAGAGTCATAGCAATGCATTTTTGTAATGGGAAGTAATGAAGACAAAAATGCCGCATGATTTTTATTTGATTATATATATGTGTAATTTATAAATTAGCATGAAACGGAAACAAATATAATAGCTTCACTTTCATCCTGGGGTGTGCTGAAATAAGGCCAGTGGCTGACATTTATCGCTTGGTGGAAGTTTAGTTCCAATACAAGGGGAACCAATAATTCATAAATCATACGAGAATATGGGTAGAGATTTCATCAAAGAATTGACAATTGAAGGTCAGGATGGCCAGTCCTTGCTTTATGTCGTTCAAAGAGATCTTGCATTGCTTCAACATATCGATGGTGTACTTCTGCAACCTTCATGGATTTTAAGTAACAATCAGGAAAATAGATCAAATTACTGAATGTGTATCAGGCGCTGCATAACACCCACGGCCAAACAAATAAAATTAAAAAAAAAAAAAATCTGAGGCAAATAGAAAAGCATTCCTAGAATGGAAATTATAAATCATTAATTAAATTTAGTGATGATATCAAGAGAGAAAATAATGTCCTCGGAGTAACTGGGATAACAAATCCTTTGTGGCATAAACACTATAAATATTCTGTGACAAAAGGGCATACCTCTTCTATGGTGGGCTGGGGATTTTGCTTGAATTCAATAGGTTTACCAACCACCACGTGCACTGGTTTGCGGAAAGGTAGAGGAGATCTGCAAGAAAAAGAACGTTGAAATAAAAGCACAAACACCTAAGAAAATGTTCGTCATCAGTGGACTAAAATGGAAAAAGGATCACTTATCGGCTAACTAAAAAAGACATATGTTGTACTTTAGACATACCCATAGATACCCCAGAAAGCAAGTGGTGTGAACCTTATAAGTCTAGAAAATTTTAGGACCAATTTCCCACCAGGCTTCCACCATTTGTAGACATCAGTCTGCAGAATTTTCAGACAAAGAAGGAAATCTTCAACATCCATATAGAAAGCAAATGTGTAACAAGAACGAACACTACATAAATTAGGTTATGGATGCCGGAAAAAGAGTCCATTTGCCAAAAAATATTTTTCAAAATAAAAGTTCTACTTGTATAATGCTACTATAGGATTAATGTCCTCGGGTCAACCCTCACAATGTAATAATAATCATGTTGTCACTACTAAACCAACAACTTATCAATTCTAAGTGTAAAGATGGAATAGAGGGATATCATTAATATTTGAAAATTAGCAACTTGGACTCCTTTTGCTAAATAGAGAGAGTAAAAGAAACTCCGGGCGAAAAGAGATCCATACTTGACCAAAACAGAAAACTGGCACTATCGGGCATCCCTTCTCTATAGCTATGCGCACAAATCCTCTTCTTGACTTGAGGAAAGCAATCTACAATTTGAAAGAAGAGTGAATCTCACTCCAGGGGAAATAATTTATTAGAAAGATTGCAAGTCCCAACTCCAATGTACATGAACACGAGTAATTTGCAGGCAGCAAGCTAGTAAGGACTTGATAAAGTAATTGTCAATATTATGGAAGAAGGTCAATCATGTTTGTCATTAATACAATGTACACAAAAGGGTGACAGAGAGATAAAGCTATTGAAGATAAAGTGCGCTAGGTCTGATCCAGATTATAGTGTGTATAAAAGTAATGAGTGTTAACCTCTGAACCATGCTCCAGGTAAAATATCTCTTGCACTCCACCTGGAATTACGATGCAACTATAACCAGATGACAATAAGGAACAGAAATTTTTCCTTGATGCCGGTGTCATTCCCAACCAAGTCCACATATGCCTTAAAAATGGAGTGTAAAATACCTAATTTTCATTAATTTTTTTGATGTGTTAACATATAGTATTAAGGTAATCAGAATGATTGTATTAGCTGAAAAGCAAACAAGTCTTACAGCGGTGCTTGCAAGGACCTTGATTTTTTTGACAGGCATGAAACCTGTAAGCTCGACAAGTGCATTTAAGCCAACTGGTACAACTGAATGCGGCTCATAGCCAAAAACTGCACAAACCAAGCCCAACTTTATTAGCAGTAAACAAGTAATGAATCAGCATAGGCAAGCTAAGCAGCTCATTAGAAACCAAAGTGGAAAAAAATTACCAGCGAGTACATTCCTATGTGTACTCCCTCTGTTCCATGAATATTTGCAAAGTTCAAGGATTTATTCTCATCCCATAGTAAAATTGTAATGTTAAACTTCAGAACATTGTATCGTTTTATATTATTATCGTTGACACAACATTATTATTGGAACATATTTTTTGGAACAATTTCCCTTTTTCTTTTCAAATGACTCTTTGTGCAACATGCAAGTATAAAGCGCTCCAAAACCCATTTGCAGATCTCGGTTTTCCTATTAACTTTTTCTTTTTCCTGTTCATTTTGAGCTCATTCAAACTTGATTTCCAAGAACTAGACAAGATTTTCATCATGAGCTCAAGAGTATATTAAAAATTAGGCACACACTAGATTGTAACTAAATTACAAGTGTCTCATATATGAACAAAATGGTATATATGATGGAGAACCGACCCAAAATCTAGAGTTAAAGTGCCTGCCAAACCCTAATTAGGGCACCAAACAACAAAGTAAATGGACTAAACTAACTAGTTTGGACAATTACGGCAGATCGACCACGTACACTGACTAGACTATGGTGGACACTAACCGGAAAGATCGGGACGGTTGGCCTAATGGCAACTATATTAAACAGATAAACTCTAAATTCTCTATATTTGAGGGTTATAGTAAATCCATGTGGAGTTTATGGACCTATAGGCCTTAGAAGACTCCTATTGGGCTTAACTACCGCACATAGAATCCAACAAGGATTCAGTAAGAGCAACGCCTCATTAAATTCATAGCTTGAATACCAAACTAGGGGATCTATAAACCACCTCTCATGGTCGTAAGCATTCATTCACATTCTCATATGCTCTTTCAATAGAACTAGTTGTTGGCGTATTTTTCTTAATTATTAACTTAAGTATCGAAGAGAAAAGAGAGATCATAACCTCTCGTGCTTCCTATGTATCAGGTTTACTGATCAAAAGCCCTAGTTCTATAAAGTAAGGCACAAGACATTATAGGGTATATTGACAATCTAAGACATTATAGTTTCATATTAGTTAATTAAACCAGCAACTATGATCATAATAGGTGAAAAACATTTGAATTTAAAAGTTGGGTAAAATTGGATGGCGAATATTTCATACATAGACGCAGTTGACTGAGATTTGACGAAACAACTTAAAACTGTGTGTTCAACTAAATAAAAGTAGGAATACAACAACTAGTCTAATTTCAAAATCCATACAGACAATGTCAAGAATAAGGAAGCAATTAATGTTTTATCGACATAAATCAAAGGACTAATGTTAATGTATTGGAAGCGTAACAAGGTTTAGTAAGTAAACAATAATTTGATTATAAAATTGAAATCATGGTCAAAGTTGAATGCATGAATACACGTGTATATGGTAACCCTAACATATATGATCAATCAATCAATCAATACCAATAACAAATCCGACTCGGTCTAACTGCTTACCATAAGCCCGATTAGGATCAAAGGCGTTCATATCTTCCACAAGTAGATTCACTGGAAAATAACCGGAGGCATGCTTACATATATATCTGAGAAAGTCGGTCACCTTACATTAATATCATTTCCTTCTTAAATAAAAATAAAAAACATTAATATCGTTTTTGAAAAATTATGAAAATACAAAAAGTAAAATAAACTAAATCAAAGCTCTAGAGGTACAATTAATTCAAGACCTTCCCAGTTTACGACCCCATTTGCTCTTCTCATCAATTGGAATCACCATAAATATCAGGAGCAATCCCATCACCCTGCAACCAAAAAAATTAATTAAATTTAAATAAATAAGTCAGTAGAAATGAAAAGAAAAGAAAAGTTTGTTAATGGAGTAATTTAATTTGTTAAGAAGAGGGAGAGAGAAGAGAGAACGAACAGCAAGGCTTTGGAAAGAGGAAGGAAGAAGACAGAAACAAAAACTATAACGATATTTAAGTGGATCGCCCCAAGAACGAACACCGATGTCACTATCCAGTGAACATATGACGTTTCTTTCCCCCTGAATGCCGCCGGCGCCACCTCAGTTGACGGCGGAGTCTGCCGGGTTCCGTCGGCCTCCTCCGTCAACATGATTGAAGAAGGTATTCTGAATACAATGAATGTGTGTGTATGTGTGTGTGTGTGTGTGTGTGTGTGTGTGTGTGTGTGTGTATTTATGTAGAATGTTATCCTCTGACAAAGCTGGCTGTGTGGTCCGCGTGCCGTGGCTGATAAGATCTAGCGGACTCAGTTTTTAATACTGACGAATTTATTTTCCGTCGCCCAACAACCTGTTGAATTAAGTGATGTCATGTGATCAGTGGGGAAGAAAATGTGGTATGCCATGCATTATTTTTAACGCCAAAACCATCTAAGAAAATAAAGAACGGGACAAAATCATACTCCTCCGTAGTCCCAGTTTAATCGTAACATTTTAATTTTTTATAAAATTTAAAAAATTTATTTGATATTATAATTTAAAAAAAATAATAATTGAAATAATAATATTATAATTTTAAAAAGAAAAATAGTGATTGAAGTGGTGGAGTATAATATTGATATTATAATTTTAAATAAAAAAATAATAATTGAAGTACTGGGTCATATTTGATAAAATAAAGGTAATTTAGACAATTTATATTATTAAACTTTCTAAAAATAAAAGTTCTAATTTTTATAAGACGTTCAAAAAAGACAAATGTTATAATTTTTATGAAACTGATAGAGTAGTAAGGTCTGACTCTTTGCAATTAAATTAAAAAAGAAAATCTTATTAGAGTTTGAATACTTCGAAAATGCTTTTGGGAAAATGATTTTCTACATGTAAAAACATTACAGGTTCATGTGTTATTAATTTCATAAAACTGACAATTTTTTAAATAAAAATATTAATTTTTATATAAAAAAAAGGTAAATATATTATAATATATCATACATAATACATCTTAGTGAAAATATATTATATTATAAAATAAAACGACATCGTTTTGTAAAAAAATAATAATAATAAAAAATGATATCGTTTTGATTATTAAATTACTGATCTAACAAGATGCACTATAATATATTTATCTTGTCCCATTCTATTTAAATGGAGCTCTAAAATATTTTTAAAAAAACATAATATATTTTTTTGTAGACTTTTTTTTTTTTTGTGGATGGTAGAGAGTTGACTTTTATTTTATAGATATGTGTTAAAGTAAATTTTGCAGAAATTTAATACCTCTTAACATTGTTTGCGTACAAAGTTATGTCCATTTCCCTCCTAAAGGGCTACGATAGGTGTACATGCAAGAATAAGCGCAAGGTGGCGTAAATCACAATTCTCGTCCGAATTTCTTGTCTCCTTTGTTGTACATATTTAATTCATCGATTGTATTATATATAATTTTTATAATTAATAAATTTAAATATAATATAATTATTAGATTAAATTTGAGACATTACTTTGTATTTAGTTTATACCAAAAGCCCTTCCTTTAAAATTCATCATCTTGTCCTCCTCCTTAGCATAGTTATTAAAATCGAATCATGCCGGTCTGTTCACCCGGTTTGACCGGTCATAATCGTTTGAATCGGCCAGAAACTCGTAAAAACCGTTAAATCGGTCGATTTTTGATTTTGTGTATATATGTACTCAAAAATTGCCTGCAATCGAAATAATTAATGCAATAAATAGATACCAATAACCAGAAACTTACAATCCTCACCGATTCACCACCGTCATAGAACAACTGATGCGTACACAAATTAGATATACAGTCAACAACCATCATATTTACTAGAGAATTGAAAATAGATGAACAAGAGAAGGTCAAGATGACCCAGATCGATGATGATGATGATAGCCACTATGGAGTACTGAGTAGAGAGAGGGAGATCCTAAATCTATGTCGGTCGCTCCGTTCTTTTTCTCTCATCTACCCCTCGTGCGGTGTACTTATTTTCTTAACTTGAGAATCTTAATAGTATATACTGGAATGTCAGAGTGTACTCTGTTGAATACTAGACTTGATATACATACATTAAATTATTAATATCACAAAATTCCAAGTTATAAAAATACTTTTATCAAATTAAAAATAATGTTACAAATATTTCAGACATTCTTTTTATCATATTGAAAATTTTCATATTTTAATTTTAAAAATATTTATGACATATTTGATTAAAATTATTTATCTATAATTAAAAAATACATTTAACATAAGGGAAATAATTATAATTATATATAAAAATATTAAATATAAATATAAAAACATGTCAAGGTTAATAAGATATAGACAAAATTGTACCTTTTTCAGGTAAATATAAAATTATAAAGTGTACATTATTTTTGTTTTATTATATAAAATATTTTAAATTAAAAATTCGATTTAACCGGTTCAAACGGTTGAACCAGTGAACCACTGTACTAGTGTCTCCGCCGATTCAATGTCCAATCCGGTTCTAATAACTATGCTCATTAGAACCAAATTGAATAATAAATCGATCCAGACATTGATTCAAAGATCTAATAGTTCAAAAAGTTTAATTTGGTGGTTGAATTGATTTAGCAGGTATTAGTTTTTAAATAGTAAAAATTATTTATATAAGATTTTTACTATTTAGCAGGAATTGATCTAGTATCGTGCAAATTTACCACTGATATATTAAGTTTAATTTGGTGGTTGAATTGATTTATAATGCAAATTATTTATATAAGTTTTTAAATAGTATAAAATAATTATCTGAAAACTTATATAAATAATTTGCACTATAAAATTTACGCACTTATCTGAAAAATTATAAATTTCTTGCAAGAAAATTATTTCTACTAAGATTAATAATTATAAAGTCAGTATAATTTATGTGATTATGTTTACTATTATTTGTATAAATATATACTTTCTCGCGTTGTAGACACCATAAATTTCTAAAATTATACTACTATATTTTCTGGTCATGAACAAACTGATATTCTCAAAACAAATTGTCCCTTAAGAGTTTAATAGAAGAAATCTTGTAACCTTAAATTAAATAAATAATAATAATCTCAAACCAAACTGTCCTTTATTTCTTTTTCTTAGTGGAATGGGAATTGCCAGGAAAAATATGTTATATAGTAAATCATTTTGTTTCAATATTACGTAATATATCATTTTTTGGTAAGACATACTCGATGAATAATCATTTACTTCATATGTCTCAATTTAATTTTTTTAATTACAAAAAATTCATAATTTTTAATATATTATTATTTTAGTACAAAAATTAATTAATTAAATTTAAATTATATTATATTATAAATGTGATAAAAATAATATAATAAAAAATAACAAATAAATTAAAGAAAATTTAAAATAAATAAAATAGAATGGAGGGACGTGATCTAGACTTCTAGAGAACCACCACAAGGACCTGTTCCCTAGGACCTTTAGTTATTCATTTTTTTATTTTTCCTTATTGCCCTTTTTGTGTGGTAGCCACATACTTCTGTTTTGTTTTGTTTTTTTTTTTTTTTTTTTTTTTTTTTTTTTTTTTTTTTTTTTTTTTTTTTTTTTTGTGGGTAAATTTGTAACCATTTACTTCAATGATGGGACAGACTTTTCAAAACTTGGATATTAGAAATATTGTTTACTGCTTTTACTTATTATTTTTATTTATAGTAGTTTATGTTTAATAATGAAAAAATAATATATAAGTAGGGAATTATGAAGTATTTGATATTATAGAAAGCTAGTATAAATTTATACTTATTTAAAGGTAAAATGACAAAAAAAAAAGTTAAAACAAGATCATAATATTGTATAAAGTACAGAAAGAATATTTATGAATTACTCCCTTATGCGGCTCATATATTTTTTTACGTGGGTCTATTTAAATTATAAATAGTCTAAATTTTCTCACTCTCACTGTTTTTAATTTGCATAAAATAGATAATTGTGAAATGATAAAAGAAATAATAGAATACAACAATGGAGATAAAATGATAATATACTTGATCGAACTTGCTTATTAGATTTATGCTTATAAGCGGAAGCACCAAATTAATGCTTCTGTCTATCTAGTTGTGATAACGCAAAGATTAATAAATGTCTTCACCGGACTCCATCGCCCTCCTCCGCCGTCGTCATGCTCGGAAATATTATTGTGCGGACCAAAAAACAAAAGAAATACTTATTATGCATGAGTGTGTGTAGAGAATGTTATCTTTTGAAATTTGAATGTGGTTGTTATAAATTAAATAACTCACCGGTGTGGCGCGCTGTCTCTTATTACACACAGAGAGGCCGCCTAGGCTAGGAAAGATTGGGCGGAGTGAGTTTAATTTTCACGAAATGATTTTCCACCGCCCAGCTAACGTCACAGAGAAGAAATATGGTGTGCCATGGCCGTGGTTTACAACAAAACCATCTAACAAAACGAACAAAGTGACAAAAATATACACGAGAGTATAGTAACGTTATACCTTTTGAAATTAAAACAAATTTCAGTACGAAGACTCTGTTGAATATGATTTATATCGTGTACTTGTTGGATGTCACGTTATTTAGAACGACATATTATTTTATACAAATTAGGAATCTGACTCTCCAAAGAATGGACTGGGATACGGAGGCAGCCCCTCCACCCTGGGATCAAATTTTGTTTATGTTTGAGTTGATGTTTTTCGCTTGTGAATCTTTTTAAGACAATGTTGTATTTTCGGTGAATTAAAGTTTTTCCTTGTGTTCGTTATAGAATGAAATAAACATGTATTACTTTTATAATCTTGCGACAGCTGTTGTTTTATTCCTATTAGTATTTTGATATAAAATTCTTGTGTTCTTGTGCGATTGCTCGTTCAATTTTTATTTATTTATTTTTTTTAATTTTATTTGACTACCTTGCTAATTGCTAATACACTCAAATAAATATTAATATTAGCATACGTGAAAATGTTAATTAGTTGTCCTAAAATTTCCTTCCAACAAAATTAATATTTTATTTACTATTTATGTGACGGTGATAAACGTATAATTAACAGCTTTGCTAGTGAAGATATCAATTCTCTACTTTTAATTTACCTTGAAGCAGGTCTTCCTTCTCTTCTTTAAAGCCATGAGCTGGACTTCTTCTTCTTCCTTCTTCCTGAGTTGATTCAAAAATATAATCAAACTAATTAAACGGAAGACGATTGAACTGGCTGTCTCGGATCTTTGAATAGGCAAAAAGAGATGCTCTTCCTGCAACCACCCAGTAGCATATTTTAATAAGAACTGAATATTTATGCATGCTTTTGGGAGCCTTTGTTCGAAGCTTAACGTTTATCATACAAGAAAAACGTATTTATCGGTAAAATACAGTATTTTCTAAGAAAATAGTTTATGAAAAAATAATTTATTTTTTGATATTTGATGGTCAAACTGAAAATATATTTTTATGTTTAATTTTCAAAATAAGTTTAACAATCATGTTATTATAGATTAATACAAGTATTTTTTTAATAAGATAATTTAAGTTCTTATAACTAAAATTTTAATTTATTTGTATGCATGTACGTGAAAACTTAACACTGTGATCTACTAATAAGAATGTTTATACTTTATAAGAAAAAAATTAATAAGATAGTGGTTTTGAAGATTTTTAAGAATAAATGAATTTAAATTTTATGAAATATATGTGTATATTCAATATTCAATATTAATTATGCATATATTGTGAAAATAAAAATAAATGTATTTATTTTAAAAATAAAATAAATAAAAATATAATAAGAGTAATTAAATAAAAGTGTTATAAGTAATAACAGAAAGAGATAATACTGAGACCATTTTTTCCTAAAATAACAAAGGGATTTTCCGGAAAATGATTTTATGTTGATTGGATTTTTCCTGACAAACCAAATATTGAAAAATCTGAAAAACGTTTTTGTTATCCCAAAAAATAAATGATTTGGGCAAATATTTCAATAAAAGTATGTGGTGCATGTTTTTTAAAATATAATTTTATGAAAATACTCAAATTTTTTGAATATTTAAAAAAAAAATTCTCTCTCTTCAAAAAATTGTTTTTCTTAAATTTTATACTTTAAATGTTTTAGTTATTTTTTTGGAAATAGAAAGAGCATGTAACTATTACTTTTGATCTAGTAATTCACAAAGAATTGTGACAAAAAAAAAGACCTTTAACCGAAGCGGAGGGGCTGCGAGGGGCGGAAGCGGAACCCAGCAGGTTTAATAATCTACTATTGATGATGTGGTAGGATTGTACGAAATTTTGAGTCATGCTTTAATTGCTTCTCTTTTATTTTTCTCCATCTTCCTTCCTTGAGTAGCTTTCTTTCCCTACCAAAACCTTAATTACTCAGCACTCCGTTTTCCCCTCTGGCCTGTAAGTTTTTTTTTACTCCTGATAAATAAAATCAATTGTAAGTACCATAAATTTCATAATTTTTAAAAGAAATATATCTGTTTAATTTATGAAAATATAAAAAAAAAAAAATTATAGATTTTATGCAACAATATTAATTTAGAGTAGAGTTTGAAGTGAAAATTAAAGAGTTTTCTTGCATTAAAATATTCCCCTTAAACTTTCTCCTCAAATTTTACATGTCGTTTGTACATAAATAAATATATATATATATATATATATATGTATATAATTCACACTAGTTCTCAAATTCCAACGAGATAGTGGAAGTTGCAGAAATGGATATAAACCAAACGGGTTAACATTGTTAAATATTCGAAAAATACACGGGAAATGGTAACACTGACACCCCATTTGGAAACACGTCCTCCATTTTCTATTGGCTTTTCCTTTTTCTCTTTTGCCACTTCCTCTACTTGTTGGTCTTATCAATTTACGTGCTTCACCACACCCTTCTTCCTCCTGCATATCAGCCACAGTTCGTTCAATTCGTCACAATTTCTGAAATGTGACTTTTTTTTTTTTTTGCTGAAACAATTTATCAAATCACACTATTTTTGTGGAACCAATGGAGCAATTATTTGGTAAATGAAAAAATATACATCCCATTACAAACGGTCCAATATGAAACTCCAAAGTGATGGACTTACTTGAATTGGAAGGGGTTCTTGTTTAACCAGATGAGTTGCCAGTTCACCTTCATCCTGCCTTGAAACCTTTGGAACAACTGAATCGTGACCCGAAAATTCAGAAACTAGAGCGGTTGATGAGCTCGACCTTGATGTGTTCCCTTCATCCATATCAAGGCTCAACTAAACGAGAAAAGAAGGTCGTGTTTGAGATATAAAAAAAAAAACCTAATCAATGCTTTGGAATCAAGAAACGGCATTCTTTGATTATTGAATTTATTTAAAAACCTGTAATAGTCGATTTTCAAGGGTTGACAGTCGCTCCATGAGCGTGCCTTTATGATGAACTTCCTCAAGAGCAGATGACAGAGCTTTGCACTGATCACCATCTTGTTCTGTTTTCGTGATAACAGGAGTGGATGAATGTCTTCCTGATGCACGGTTCTTTTCTTCCAGAAGCTGCAGCTGCATCATCAAAAGACGATGATTGGAAATATATAATGAAGCTCTTTAAATAAATGATTTATATGTTGAATTGGCATGAAACCGACTAGCTAGATACAAATAACAAATACGCATAAAATTTCTGATAGTTATGCCGATAGGCATATGTAACATTGTTCAGTGAGTTTTCTTCAATAATCACGTAACAGGCAAGTAAAAGAAGTGACGATGAAGTAGTATGTTTGGCTGCTAGCTTTACAGCATTTGTAGCGTTGGTGTGTGGGGCATTTGAAGTCCAAACATTACCGTTTATGAGCTAAATAAGTTGTAATTAAAATAAGTTGTTTCTAGGCAAACAAGATTTTCAGGTGTGTTTGGACGTCCAAATGTACTAAACTACGTAATATTCCATCAAAAAATGTGTCCTACTATTTATTATTAGGAAAATATCAATCCAAAATTATACATACCTTAAATATGCATAAAAGAAGTTGATTAGAATTCTCGTTTACGGAGTATTTTGGAAAATGAAAGAATTGTTGATATATTACCAGACGATCAAGGCGATCCAACCTTGGGAGAATAGGCAAGGGTGCAGAATTTGGTTCCTGATTTTCTTCTTGTTCCATAGTTTCCACTCGATCAGGACTTGTACAGAGCGAAGTTTCAGTTTCTCTCTATCTCTGTCTGTCACAGAAAAGAGGGTATATAATGAGAATGTGAGCAGAGACTTGTTCTGAAGTGGAAGCTTTCAATGATATTGTTGAAGAAGCTGTTACAACTTTATTAGAAGATGCCATTTAAAGAGGTAGTAAATGACAACCACCTTACCATACCCTATTGTCATTATTCAAATTCGTACAACTTTCTTTTTGTCATATTTTTTACTTTTATCATCACTGTCTCATCTCAAAAATATCTTTAATTGCTGAGTTTTTCTCTTCATTATATATATATATATATATATAGGATCCACAGTTAGGATTTAGTTAATGGCACTGTAGTGTGCTAATTTATCTGAACCGTTAAAAAAATTAATTCAAGTACTAAGGTGAATGTGGTCACCTAAAAATAATGACAGACGTCTGCCAATAAATTAGGTGAACGTCCAATCACTGTCTCTCAATAAATTGAGACGACCGCCATTATTTTTGGAGAATTAGAATCATCCTAATCGTTGGATTGATTTTTTTACGGTTCATATAAGTTGGTTGGTTACAAAATCATAGTCTAACTCTAGCTATGGATCCAGTACTACCTCTGTGCGTGTGTTATGGATGGTTGACTTCACAGTGAAACCATCTAATCTTAGATCTAAATAAGTAAATATTGGTCACTAAATTTTCTCTGTAGAGTAAACAACCAATTCCAATTAAATAACCATATATACATGTTTCAAAGATATCTAATACTAACATCTATGAGTTAAAAACAAACCCGTGCGATGTACAAAAAATCATAAAACCGTCGGCATGGTGAATGCTGGAATGAGGTTTCATTGTCACTCCCATCAGTTTAAATTATAGTCATCTTATTTATGTGCAGATCAACGACCGCAAAAGAGTCGGTTCCATAAGTTTACACATAATTTGACAAAGAAAGTTGACAGTATATGTCACATGGTTACTGTAGAAACAAGTCGGGCAACGATTATATCAAGGCAAAAACTTTAGTCGGGGCCACTAATATAACGGTCCCTTACCACACTCACTTCATGGGAATAGCCTTGTACGCTGCTTCTTAATTAGTTTTGGGCTGCTTCAAAATCAAGAACCAGATTAAAAGAATGTGTGTGAGAGAGTTCCGATTCATTCACAGTTCCTTACAATTTTTTGAGTTGAAGGTCAACTAGGCCAAAATCTCAGTATATGGTGTACGGCCATATATCCATCTATCGAGAATCCAATTCTTTAATCTTACTCTCTATCTCGTCCACTCCCCATAAAGCTGCCAAGTATTCTTAATCTACTCATTCCACAATAAAACAAATATTATAATATAGACGATCGTTACATATGAATGAGATAGATGATGAAATAAAAGACAGGGCAAAAGATTTGACATACGGATTGTTTACATAGGATTAATGGTACACATATGCGTTTATAGATTTTAGAAAAAATAAAGACACATGTTTACTCGGAGT
>JAUMHB010028912.1:22181-43452 GCA_032359685.1 Pittosporum tobira | reverse complement strand
TTAAAAGTATTTTTGACCATGTGTTGTTATCACTTTTAGACATTGAACCCTGAAAAAAAAACTTTTTGAAATCGAACATCAATGTTCGTACATTTTTTGAAGTTAAACATTCTGACGAGTTCAATTTCAATTTTGGCCGGAATATTCAAATTTTTTCGGCGAAGCAAATTTTTAAAGGAACATTAAGTGATATGAAATTATATTTTTACCCTTCCTCCGGCCAAAATTGAAATTAAACTCGTCGGAAGGTTTAATTTCAAAAAATATACGAACATTGAAGTTCAATTTCAAAATTTTTTTTTTTCAAAGTTCAATGTCTAAAAGTGATAATAACACGTGATCAAAAATACTTTTAAACCTTTTATATACGATCTAATCGATCTCGGCTGTTGTGTTCTTGTAGTGGGTCCACTGTGATAAATGTGAATCGTGGCAGCATCAGATTTGTGCTTTATCCAATGTTAAAAGTGATGCCAACGGAGAAGCATCCTACCTTTGTCCAAAATGCTGGTTAGAAGAAATTGAAACTGGAAAGCGCGTGAGCCCTTGCCAAAAACTGCTGCTTTTGGAGGAAAATATCTACCAACTAGAAAAGACTTTTTAACCTTCTTAACAAAGTCAGAGAAGAGAGGTCAAATGATTCAAGAAAGGAACTTTATGAGGTAAGAATTTGAGTTAAATTATTAACTTACAATCAAATCATTTTGCAGGTTGACTCTACTTGAATTTGGTTAAATCGTTTTTCTTTTATGTTTATTTTTCATATGTAATAATCCACTTTTATGAGTTACCTGGAGAAACAGATCTTATTGTCAGGACAGTGTTATCAGTTGATAAAAAATTGAAAGTGAATCAACAATTCCCGAATATATTCAACGGAGTTAATTATCCGGCAGAATTCTTGTACATATCAAAGGTTAAACAAAATTGTCTTAAAAACAAATTTCTTACCAATTTGCTTGATTCTTCGCTTGTTTTGATATTTTCGATATTTTTTAAGTGATTAAACATTAACTTTGGACACTTTTTCTTGTTGCAATCAGGTGATACTTTTGTTTCAGAGAATTGAAGGGGTAGATGTTTGCCTTTTTGGAATGTATGCTCAGGAATACGGGTCAGAATGTGGTCAACCTAATCAATTTTGCATCTATATCTCATATCTTGACTCTGTCGAGTACCTAAGCCCCAACACAAAAACTTTGACCGGTGAAGCTCTTCGTACCATAGTGTACCATGAAATATTGGTATGTATCCACTCATACTCATATTAGTTTTGCTATTTTCTTATTACGGTTCAATTCTTTTCGAACATTAACATTGATGCTTGCATTTTTTTTCCCCTCTTCATAGATCGGATACCTCGACTATTGCAAAAAACGGGGCTTTTCAACCTGCTACGTCTGGTCCTGTCCACCTTCAAAAGGAGGTGATTATATATTAAACTGCCATCCGGAGAGCCAGAGAACACCAAAGGAAGATAAGCTACGGAAGTGGTACCAGTCGATGCTAAAAAAAGCAGGCAAAGAGGACGTGGTGGTGGATTACACTAATTTTTACGATAACTTCTTTCTTCCTTGCGGAGATTGCAACACCAAGATAACTGCAGCTCGTTTGCCCTACTTTGATGGTGCCTGTTCGAATGAGGTTATAATTAAAAATTTAGGTAAGGTGAAAAAACAAATCAGCAAGAGAACCTCGAAAGCCATGGGGCACAACACCGTCTCTACTGATGCAACCAAAGATGCAATAGCGATGCAAGAAGTAAGTACAATAAAAACCAACAAAAAAAATTAAATAATAATCTACTTTACTTTCTTAGTTATACCAGCAAATGCCCTTTTACTCCTATGTGATAGGCAATTGTTAACTTATTTGTTCCCCATTTATAGCTTGAGCAAGCCATCTTACCTTGGAAGGACAACTTTTTTAGCCATGAAGCAAGATTAATTATCTGGAGCGCGATGGACTTGAACCACATGCAAAAGCTTTCACCTTTGTTCCAGGTATGCTCTCCTGAAGATTGTGGTAGAATCCTGTTTACTACTCTAATGAATGAAATCATAGTAATTATATTGTATTGTAACATATTCTTATTTACTCGTGTCTTCTACAGATGTCTTGATGTGGAGCAAAATCTTGATCAAAGGATCGAAGACACACTCATCACATATTGGTGAAAAACATCAACTGTCTAAGGTGAATCTCGAGCTCCAAGTGTTCCTTCTCTCTTATTATTTCATCTCCTACACCGATTAGTAACCAAGATTAATTACCCGTCATTTCTCTAAAAACTATGCCCGAAATCTCTTCAACACTGGTTTGATTTCTTGTTTATAGAATGCTTTCCACATTATTGATTTGACTCTTCTACTCTCACTATAATTGCTTATCGTTTTCAGGTTGCTGTGGATGATGTTCCATCTCAAACTGAGGATAACGATGTCACTTCAGATAATGATCTGTTCGAGAATAGACATACTTTCTTGAGATTCTGTAAGGACAACAATTATCAGTTTGATACACTTCGGCGTGCCAAACATTCCTCAATGATGATTTTATATCATCTTCACAAGTCGACTGCAACATTATCTAGAGCGTGATTGTTGTACAACAAATGTAAAATAATCTGCGCGATTGTTCCACTTGGTACCATTGACTTACACCATTGGTATTAACTGCATCTTCTTTGTACCCACTGAAGTTTTTACAGCATATTGCCTGTGAATGTATTACATTACCCCTCTATACATCTTGCAAGTAACGTCTTCTCAGTGAGCTTTAGGTGTGAGCTTGGTCAAACTTTTATATATGTCCACGGTTTATGTTTGCTTTAGGTGTGAGCTTCGGTCATTTAATTTGACATTTTGACTATTTACACGTAGTTAAGCTCAGAATCTGTAACTTTACAATTCAGTCATTTGTACGTATCTTGCGAGTCTTAGGGTACGTTTGGGAGTACATTGAGTTAACTTAAAAGTTCTTGTAAGTCAAAATTTGAAAATTTTTTAAAACCCGTTTGGAAGTGTGTTATGTTGAGTTAAAAATATTTTGAACTTTAAATTTAATTTTTTTTGGTATTTGGTTATTATCTGAAAATAATTTTAAAATTATAGACATTACTGTATCAATATTAGAAGAGAGTAACAATATTTTACATGATATGTTTAGTTTCATCATCCTCCCGGATCAGAGCACTTAGTTAGCCATTAAAATTTTTATAAATAATAACTTGCGTAAATTAAACCTAACAATAGTTAACAAAACTTTTATAAAAATTAAACTACAAAAGATTTTAATTGATGAGCTTGTACGTATCTTGCGAGTCTTAAGAGTACGTTTGGGAGTACATTAAGTTAAGTTAAATTAAAATTTGTGCTTTGAAGGGCATTTGAACCAAAAATTAAAATTATTTGATATATATGAAAAGTTTGTCTTAAATTATTTAATGTAAAAATATTTTTATCTTTTAAAAGTACTTCTATTTTTACTTAACCAAATACTTTCAGTTTTATTTTTTTAAGTAATTTAGCTAAAGCTCTACTATTAAAAGTATTTTACTCCATCACAACGCAACACAACACACTCCATCAAAAAATTAAATATTTACTTAATCAAAAAATTAATGTTGGGGAAAAATTACTTAATCAAAAAATAAAATTTGAAAGGACGCTCGTGCAATAGACATTTGGTGGAAGCTGAAAATTTATGGTTTTAGAGTGTGTTGGAAGCAAAAATTGAAATAATTTGATATTTACAGAAAGTTACTCTTAATTGTTTAATGTGAAAATTAATTGTATGTAGATCGATCACCCAATCTAACGAATGTATTGACCAACTGTAAGTCTTACAGATGATATATAATATATTTCATCCGTTTCATTTTATATATTCTAATTACAAAATATACGTTTATTTAAAAAAATATATAAATTTTTATTAATTTATATTTTTTTCTATTAATTCTTACATTTAAATAATTTCCACATTCTTACTTATCTGAGCAATTTTTTTATTTTTAAATATTAATTTATTCAATAGAATAAAAGTAAACATGGTTAAAAATATTAGTAAGTAAATATTCAAGGGAACGGAGAGAAATAAATGGGTTAAATTGAATTTGTCATTTTTTTTTAATGTGCTTTTGAAATTTTCATTGAGAACCATTAATTAAAAATAAACAATATAATGATATAGGACAATTAAAATAGAACAAATTAAAGTAATAAAAAATATGACACATAAATTAAGACTGGATGGAATAATAATTTTTTGTTGGTGCAGGCTTACAAATTAATTCCAGAAGTACAAATATTATCAACTTCTTTCATTGAGTCTCCTTTCGGGTGGACAAATGAAGACTGGGAATGGCTCATCAGACGGATCATTCATCATTGCGAAAATTTATTTATTTATTTGTACGTTACGTTTGGATGACGACGACGACGATGATGTCATCAAATTGACAGCATGGCCTGATATCCATTCCTAGGCCAAAACGCCAAGAGATGCACCTGGAAATTTGATGTGATGTCGTTTTGTGGACGACTTGCAAATCATCATCCCTTTCTATAGAGCGCTGGCCGGCATATATATGAAAGAGTAAATTTCATATTAAGCCCAAATATATTTAATATTTTAAATTAAATTTTTTTATTTTTATTTGTATTAAATTATATTTTTTAATTATTATTTTTGTATCATAATATATATTTAACAAATATCTCACAGGCAATAATTTTTAATTTAAGATACTTGTTTGTCATAACATATATAATTATGATTCTCATTTTATTTTTAGTAAAACATATGTGCAAAGTACACGTGTAACAATATTAAAAAATTTAATAAATTTTTATTCGGATGGTGCAAAATATTACAAAATAAAATACTATATATGCCCTCAAGAAGGCTCAGAATAATACATATTAATATCCTTAAGCATATATATAGACAGAGGCTCAGAATCTATGGTGCTCCATTTACGGTACACACTGTGAAGAAGATGTTCTTTACCGGATAGTAAGAATTAATAATGTTATTATTATCATCCTTTTTTTATTCTTAATTTGTCATTCCTTGGTTTTTGACTTTGCATGTCTAAGTGCACGTGTCCGTTTTATGTGGAATTGAATTTTTTTTTATTTTTTTTTGCTGGCTATTTATAATGCCCTAATTGGCTCTTGTGCCTTCATCATCTCGATTAATATTTCCTCCAAATAAATTAAGAAAATGATAATAAAACTAAGAAAAATTTAAATTTTCGTCAAAAATTTTATGTTTGTGAAAATTTTAAATTAAAAAAACTAAAAAAAGTTTTAAAAAAAATTTGGCCCATTTTTTTTAGAAATTTTTCTTACCAAATTGGTTGGATTTGTAAGGAAAGAAAAATGGACTTATGATAACTTTCTTTTATTTCACAATTGTCCTTATTAATAAATTATTAAATATTTTAACAATTATATACCTTACAACTTAATTAAAAATATCACCTTCTTTCTTACAAGCTAATTCTTTATCTCTTCATCTATTTTATTGTGTAATTGAAATTATGATACAAAAGAAACATCTTCTTCTTCAAAATAAATAAATAATATAACTAAACTATAAAATAAATCTATTAAATAAGTTTTGACTTTTTTCAATTTATACCAGAACAAATGTCAAAATTTCATGAAAATCAAATAATTTCTATGTATAACTAAAACCTTTATTTGAGTTTATATATATATATATATATATAATCACTTTTTAAAATGATATATATTAACTTTTTTATATGTATTATTTAAATGATACATACCCATAAATTATATTTTTGAATTAAATTTTTTTTAAGTCTAACTATAAATACAATAACTAAATTAAAAATAATCATAATGCGTTAAATAATTTTTATAACATAATATTTATAATATTAATTCTTTTATTTTTATTCCTGTTAATATGTTCGTATAGACACTAATATCTCTTGATATAAATTTGACTTTAAAAAATACAGTACTATGAAATTTAATTTGACATAATAAATAAAATATTTGGATAATCATTTTCTTTTATAATTGATAACAGTTTTTATTTTTGAAAAATATACAAGATTACAATAATAACAATATACTTTAATACATTTTTTTTATTTTCCTTACCAACTTACAAACGTAAGATGAAATAATTATTATATTTTTTTTCAATAAACTCACAAACAAAACTGAAAAATATTTTTTCCTATCATTTCCTTTCTTAAACTTTCTTAAATTTAAAATCCCAATAATTTCTTATCCAAAAAATTCACAAACAGAGAATAATCTACCCCTTTTATGGGCTCATACATTCTTTACAATTACCATGAAACAGAACAGGTGATGAAAAGGAAAAAGACAAAAAAAATTAAATTAAAATTATAAAAATTAAATTTAAAAAAAAAAAGATCAAAATTAAAGGGTATCACTGAAATCATTTTGACAAACAACAAACTAAAACAAAGTTGGAACCCCTCTAAAATAAAGACAATATGAGTCTGAATCCAGCGACTGACTCACTGGTCAAGATAACTACATCAAATCATGATCCCAAATTCTCAACGTACAAAATAATTTATATAACAGCCATATCACACACTCACTTCGAAAAGAAAACACTCCATAGGGGACCAAAAACAAACAAACTAGTCTCAGAACTGGACTTGTGTGATTATATAACTACAACTCAAATTATAACGTTGCCTACTGCTACACAGCACAAAGCTCTCAACGCCAAAAAAGAAGAGAACTCAGACTGACGTGCTTAAAAATCTGTACTTGCACCATCACCATCTCCAAATACTCTACTTTGTAGAGTAGCTTTAAGCTTGCAGTTGGGTCAAGAATGAACCTTTGGATCTTGATCAAGTTGTGAGGAAAGTCCAAAACTTCTTGCTTACAGAAACTTCACCAGGATGCTGGGCTTCATCATCACCATCATCTTCAACTTCTGGTGTCCCATTTACTTCTTCACTTAAAACCATATCAACGATCTGGTTAGTTGTATCAGCATCGCAATTCTCACTCTCGCCCGCTGCTTTAGACTGACAAGAAATTTATTTTATTAACAAAAATGCCATCAAGATATGTTCCAATGACAAAATGCATCCATGAAGGAACTTTTCTTCTCATTAGGTCAAATGCTCACGTGTTTTGGCTTCATCTTCCAATTTTTAAATTTTTGTTTTTATTAAGTATTTTCTTGTGGATTGCTAGATTTTGTTAAAAAGTAAACATCAATGTAGTAACAAAAAAAAATATAAGCATATGTAATCATCAATGTAGTAACAAAAGAAATATAATCATAATAGTAATGATAACATAGTAGCAATGTACCAATTCATTTTATATCATACTGGGATATCCAAATATTCAAAGCTCCCATCACTCATTTGTTATGCATAACTGCCTTCTCTAAATGCATTCTAGAAAGATCTGAAAAGGTTGAAGAGGAGGATTACATCACAATCTTCTCGCCCATTATTTAATTGTGTCGCAAAGTTCATAAGTGTTAAGACATGCTTAAAAAATAATATACAGATGATAATCACAGAGGTCTAGGGAGGAAAGGTGGAAGAGGACTACATCACAAACTTCTTGCCCATTATTTAAATCGTGTCGGAAGTTCATAAGTGTTAAGACATGCTTAAAAAATAATATACGGATGATAATCACCCAAGTCTACAAGATATGAGGAGGGAGGGGAAAGAGAGTACCCCAGGGTCCCCAGTCGAAGAGAACTCGTTGATATCCTTCATGCTTTTCAATGTCTTGACTTGCATCAATTGTGTGCTTCCATTATCTTCACCAGTGATTTCCCTACTACCACCATCATCCTCTATTTCTTTATCCTTCCCTTTGCTCGGGTCAGACAAGGCTCCATTAGCAGCCACTGGAGCTCCACTGAATAGAAAATAGATGGTGAAACGTTAGCAATGCCAAAAACTAGAGGCAAGCATGACAAATGTGGCTCAGACATCTATTTCAAAAATTAAGTTAATAATTAATTTATGCAGTACGTGAATTTAGCACACTAACATGTGTGTGTGTGTGTGTGTAGGAAACCTACATTTTGGGCCGCCGGAGGTTGTATCGTTGTCCAAAAGGGGCTTGTACTGCTGGAACAACTTTTTGTCTCCTCTTACGGCGTCCCCCAGCAGTCACAGTATCAGAATGTCCTTCACTATAGTCACCATCTATCTCACTTTTTCGCTTCTTTCCATTTCTTGTCATTACTTTGCCAACAAGACTGGAATCTCCCCGGCTCTCGTTTGTATAAACAGATGCAACACCATTACTGTGCTCATTCTCATCTGCAACAACTGCCTTAACAGTGCGTGATCTATTAACTCTGCCCCTGCCTCTTTTTCCAGCAGGTTTACGAGGGCCGACCCCCAGATCAGAATGCTGATAATCTTCAACAACGTTGGGTGCCTTGATGTTTATGTTGCTTTGTTCATCAACAGATGGATCTAAGCCAGATCCCACCTCCCTAATGCTGTTGTTAGATTGGATATTCTGGACATCCACCAAATGCAGTCCCGGTCCCACTTCGGTGCTCAATGATCCCTTTGGTGATGATTCTCTTGTTGGAAGATTTTGATCAATGGCAGTAGGCTCATTCTTCTTGCCTGCTGAAAAGATAAAGATTTTCGACGAGCATTTCCGAAGCCACGACATGGGCCCACCAGAAGCTGGGGAACCTAAATTAACTGCTAGTTGGGGTGCATCAATCGTTGGCTTGTCAGGAGTACCCTGGACAGCTGCTTTCAGATAATCCTGAGCTAATTGTGGCAGCGGAAGGGATTTTATGTCATCCAGTTCAGCTAGAGATTGTAGATCAGAGAGAACAAACTCCGAAGTTAGTTCCCCACAATTCTTGCATCTCTTGTGATTCTCAACAAATGTAATAAAACACTCCCTTTCCTTGAAAAATTGTTCCCGTTCCTCCTTCAACTTCTTGCTGAGGCTAACAAGCTCATCAATGTCTTTCCGCATTTCAAGCTGTTGCCCATCAAGATGCTTCTGATTTGTTGATATTTCCTGTTTCTCTTTTTCTATCCTTGATTTTTCCAATTTCAGCTCTTCCTTTTCTATACCAACTACTTCCCTTAAATAATTAATGTTGCTAAGTTCTTTCTCTCTCTCTCCATCAAATAAATTTTCCCTCTCATGCAGATTATTCTCCATCTCCTCCTTTTCATTAAGCAATTTAGTTTCCAGTTCTCTTTTTAGAAGTTCAAAATCATGAAGCATTTGGTTCTTCTCACTTTGAGTTTTCTCAGCCATCACTGACTTCTCATGCTCCATGTTATCAGCAAATGAATCTTTAGCCAGTCTAAGAACTTCCAATTCCCTCTGAACATAAGACTGTGTTTCCAATTTCTCATTTTGCAACCTTTCCCCTTCAGAACGTATCAGCTTCTCCAAATTTTCCTTCTGTACAGTAACATATTCCAATTCTTTATTAATATCAGCTCTTTTCTCATCCAGATCTTCCCACTCTTTCTCAAATCTCATCTTCTCCTGCTTCAAATCATTTCCTTCCTTGTAAAGCAGTTCTCTCTGAAGTCTGCACTTGTCTATCTCTTGTTTCAATTCTGACTTTAGTCGGGTATGCTCTGACCTCTCTTCTTCTGTTAATTTAAGCAATTCAGTCTCTTTATTTATCCTCACTCGTTCTCCTTCAATGTCAACCATGGTTTTTTCAATCCCAACCTTGAGACTAAGCAAATCCTCCTTATCTGTGAGTAGTTGTTTCCTTTCATTTTCCATTATTTTCTGCTCATTTCTGACATGATTCTCCCTTTCCTTTAAGTCCTTTAGCTTTGTTTCAAAATCCTTTTCCTTCTCTTTCAATTTCTCAAGTTTCTTATCCAGTGCATGTTCGCGCTTTTCAACTTTCGCCTCCATGTGGTTAACCTGGACTTCTTTCTTCTCGACTTCGACTATCTTATTTTTCAAGTCATCCTCCAAAGCTTTCCTCTTTAGGTCTATTTCCAACTCAAAGTCGTGTTTCTTCGCCTCCAGGGTGGCGTTGTGCTCATCACAGAGCTTCTGAATCTCAACCTGTAAAAAGCATGAGTGTACATTTCACAATTTTAAAAGGATAAATTCTTCAAGAGAGGTCTGACTGTTGAGTAGAAACTATAACTCCATGGTGTATCACTGAACAAGCTTAGATGAAGGTTATACTAAGCTTAAATTCACATTTAATCTTTAAATATCATTTTCAAACTAAAGAATTTCTTTTTTCTTTAATAGGTATTCCAAATAGAATTCTTCAGCACTACAGTGAACTACTTAGTATTTTAAGTGCTCAGTTATTTGACAACAGTATCAAATAGTGAATTGTCCCTCTCCAAATATTAGTACTCTTAATAATTTCTCAATTGCTGCAACTATGTGGAGTTTTATCAATTGTTGGTCTCTTAATTTATTCAGTTATTTATTTTAACTGGAAGGGGGTTCTTATACTGAAAGTACTCGACTACACAGAAGTGGAAGGGGAGGAAGAGAATACCAAAGACAAAAACAAGAGGAGAATAACACATAACAAAAGAAGAAGAAGAAAAATAAAAACTATGATAATATAGCCACTAGACAGTTAAAGAAAGCGCAATCTGCCTATATTGGAAACTTGGTAGAAAGCGCTTTCTTTCAACATAGTATCAGCTGAAGAGGTGTTATGACTTACTTGTTCTCGAGCATTAAGCTTTTCCTCTAGTTCATGTAACTCATTCTCTTTCACCTCCAGGCTTTTTCTCATAGCATCAGCTTCCTGCAACCAGATTAATAAATTTTAAAAAAATTCCTGATAAATATAAAAACATATACACCCTAATAAAATAAAGAATTTTCAAAAGAGCGGTCTACTTGATGACGAACTTGCCTTCTCGTTAAAAACTAGCTTTTCCATCCTGCTGCATATATCATCTTCCTTCTTTTTCAAAGAGGAGTTAACTATCTCAATCTTCTTTTGTGCTCCTTCGAGGTCAATCTGTTTCTGCTGATATATCTTATCATTCTCATTCGCTCTCTCCTCTCTCTGGTTGAGCAATCGCCCAACCTCAGCCACTCTCTCTTCACTCTCCTGTAATTTTCTTTCCCATTCTCGCAAGTCTTCTCTCTGTCTAGATATATTACTGGTGTGTACTTCACGCCTAAAAACGAGAGAGAAAATCTTTAAGAATTGAGAAACTGAGATAAACGATACTTGGCCTAAGCCACCTATATAAGAATACTAAAACCGATAAATCCAAACAGGAAGCAAAATACAACAATAATGATACTCATAGAAAATAGGGTTCATCATGTACATACTCTGCATTAAATGATAGTCTTTCCCTTCGAAGCGCATTTTCTCTAACTTCCACATCATGTGATTTCCTCTCAATCTCTGCACTCTTTCTGCTCACCTCAGCATTCTTGGCGTCAGCAGCATGCAACTTTGATTCTACCTCCAAAGATTTTTCTTCAATACTAGTTATCAAAGCATTTGCTTCAGCCAACTTTGAATCAGATGTGAACTTAATTTCAGCATATTCTGAACGCATCTCACGCAAAGACTTCTCTAACTGCAACAACCATTATATATTGCTTAACCATAGACCTTAAAAATTACGGTAAAAGTAGATTTTTACAATGGTTTGTTCATTATCATTAGCTTTTATAATTAAAACAAGCTTAGAAAAATAATTTTGTTAAAAAATACTCCGTATAATAATAAAGTCTGTTCATGATATAAATCCAAATTAATCAAATGCTATGAATCTATATAATCCTTCCACATCAAATCATGTACACTAGTAACTACTAACTAGTATTCAATAACATGCGACAGACTCCTCTAATAGCAATTGATATGAGTACACAGAATTCAATTGAAAGAAATGGAGATCATACATCAAGGATGCACTGCTTCTCTACACCCAAAGCCTTCCTCAAATTTTCTTCCCGCTTCTCCGCCTCAGAGATTGCAATTGAATGTGCTTCTTGCTCTCGTTTAAGGGCATCCTTAGTTTTGGCAAACACTTGCTGAAGCTCTTCAAACTTAGAAATCCACTCCTTTTTCTCAATCAAAAGAAGACCCATATTGTACTGGTACTCAAAAATCTGCTCAGAAGACCAACTAATCAGAAAATATCTCCCACCAGATTTGGTTGAACAAAAAATGACCCAACATAATCCATATCCAAAATATCGAAAACACATATAAAATTAACCAAGAGAGCAAAAGAATAAAGAGAAAAACTTAAAAAACCAAATTATGAAATAGTTTTTCACGTACTCAGGACAAGAGGAGAGAGAGGGGGGGGGGGGGGATGAGAAGCCTTATGTAAAGAGACCGAATGAGAAGGAACAGGCAATTTTTCCAGCACAATTTATGAAATGACAAAATAAAATGTCCAATAAGAAAAAGAAAAACCAACCATATAATATTATGCAGGCAAATGAGTTGCACAATATAAAGCAAAAGGAAATCGAGACAAATATAGCATTTATAAGTATATTAAATATAAACAAGACTTGATATACTTTGGATCATGGACTTCCTGAAAGTATACAACATTGGAACATGATTATTTACAATCAAGATTCAAGACTGAATGTTGCAGTAATCTATGAGATGAAAAGGTAACAAAGCACATAAACTTACTCAGGTAATCAACTTGTTTATTCTTCGCAAGATGCATGCAATTAATAAAGTAGAAGTCCTAATTAATTATACCACTCCTGCAGGGTTCATTCCAGTTTGGAGATTGTTGTTTTATTGTTTCAATTAGGTGACTGAACTCTCAATTCGTTCCCATTTCAGAAATCGCTTACATGGACAATTATCTAGAACATAAAAGATAATACTAAATGCCTAAATCTTAATACTAAAGACTGCTACATTAAACAACAATTACATTGATTTATCTCTACATAATATTATAAAACAACTAACTTTTTTTAAATCCTAACATATTGCTCCGCATCAGCAACATATTCGAGAAAAATTTTACTCGTATATGCATCTCCCCACTTCCCGAAAAACCTTGGACTAAACAATTTATAACCTATCTAAGCTCCCAACTTTATGCCATAACACTAATCATTAGCCTATCCTACAATTGTAATCAATTCTCTTAAATGATTTTTGGCATCTTGATGTTGAAAAGCTAAAAAGATTATGGATTGAAAAGTATGATTTTTTTTTTTCTCCATTACTGAATACTGATAATAGTATAATCCAACCGACTCCGGACTACTAAGCACATCAGACTTTCTAGTATAGCCTATGTTCATGTCAAATCTCAAAAAATATATATATTGAAGAAATTATTTTAAATGAATTGCGATAATAGTGGCAAGAAGCATAAAAAGGCTTGTTGGGACACCCCAATATTGATCTTGGTTTTGATAATAACAAACATGGACTAATATGTTTGCGAGACGTATCAGGAAATAATTTGACGCAACATGTATGAGGAACAACACAATATTTGATCACAAGCAACAATTCAATGATCATGCAATTTCGTGAAAGCAAGGCGATGATAGTTCAAGAAGAATGAAGACTAGAACTAGGACTAGTCCCTCTCATAGGATTTTCATCTAAGTGATTAATTCTATAATAGACATTGATACAAGCCAAAACAAAATAATTAAAATTAATTTTAATGAAAAATTAATTTTCGTGAAAATAATTTTAAATGGAAAATGATTTTACACTTTATCTTGAAAATTAGCTCACTTTTCAATAAATCTCTCAATTGGGTTAAGCCCCCAGTTGAGCCCCTTTTCAAATGTTTTCAAACATCTGCTTAAACATATTCTTTCCAATCATTGTGGGATTTTATATACGGTATCAACTGATTTTAAGCCTCAAAATGATTCTCTTTTTGTTCTATAAAATCATCTCTCTTTCACAATGATTAAACAACTTTTGAAAGCAAAAATATTATTGCAAAATAGCTTCTCTGATATATATCTCTCTCAACCTTTCATACATATTTTTGAGATATATCCAAGCATTTTCCGTGCCTTGTATCCATCCTATCCAAGAATTAATCACAACTTTATTAATGTAATTTGCTTAGACAGAAGCATTCTTTTTCATCATTCATCTATGTAACCAAAGAAGGATTATTGTAAAGTTGAATCGTTTGGCTTTTTGAGGAAGAGAATGTCTAAGAGAGGATTGCAAAGATTCCAAGAATTGGGTCTTTCAATCCCTGAGGAAAAGAAGGTAATCTATTGTTCACGAAAGAATCGCAAAGGTTCAAATTACAATATGTTTAAGGTTTCTCTACTGAGAATGGGATTTTAAGAATAGTGGATTCTTAAGAATCTCAAGCCCGAAGAGGGGAAGCTTGGGGACTGGACGTAGGAGACTAGCTCCGAACCAGGCTAAATCATCACCGTGTTCATGTGCTTAGTAATTTCGTTCTTTATACTGCTTGTTGAATGATTCAATTCCTCACCATATATTCATTGTTCATATAATCTGTTTAAACGAAAAACTTTTAAAAGCCGAATATTTATATAACAATCTATTCAACCCCCCTCTCCTCCTCCTCCTCCTCTCCTCCTAGATTGTTATTTGCACCGACAAGGTTTATCATCCAGGAAGCACAGCCAACGTCATCACAAAACAGTTGTAGGCAGCCAGTTATAGCCAACTTTAACTGAAGCATGGCCATCATAAGCAGCCTGATTGACAATAACTTAATTACTTAAAAGTACGATAAATGTTCTGAATGTGATCGCCTGTACAATGTGTCCCAAGAACCTCGGAACCTGTATATGAAAGAGCAGCATAACAACTTGTAGCCTAACAAAAGATATTGCTTAAATAGAAGATTTGTGTAGGTGACCTAAAATAGTTGCCTCTAGAATGAGTTGAGTACCATCAATGCATATGGAAGCCGCTTCCACGGATTCACTAGAACAAACCACTCGACGACATCTCTCTTTATCATGGAACCTAACTGGTGGTGATCCATGGCACCTAAATTGGATGTTTCAATGACCTATCTAACTTTTCATTCTCCACTCAGCTTAGGTCCCACAATAAAATTTTATATCAGCTCTCTAAATTATCCTATTGTTAACCAATATAGTTACACTAACCATTAGCAAAGGCTTGTAATAAATTTTCCTATGAACCTACAAAATCCAATTGATCCTTCAGAATCTTGACGAATCAATTTCCCTAAGCAACTCTCATATTTTTTCTTCATAAAATTGAGCATAATAAAGTCATTAACATCACAGCGCCAAAGTTTTACGCAATTAGCATTTATATTTAAGTATTGGGCTAACCTCATTTTGGAGCTTGGATAATTTCTCACTCGGGCCCATAGTGTCTCCGTTCTTTTCGCTGGACAAACCATTTGCATGTGGAGGTGTGGATTCATTAAGAACCGCATCTTTGCCACCCGAATCAGACCCGGAACCATTTTTGTAGGTCGATTCAGCTCTTGATGTGAGGGACCAACCCGACCACACCTTCCTCTGTGGCGTAAACATCCCAAGAACTCACCTTTGTTGATGCCCAAAAGTACAGATCTTTAAATTCAACGTCATAAGATAAACGCCAATTTAGTCGCAGTAAACCCTCACAACTCAATTATTGGCTGAAACGCTACCCGTACGTGAACAAAGGTCCCAAATTCCGGCGAATATAAGCTGTGAAGTCCGGTAACGTTTCAAGACTACTTTCTCTCACGTATCTTTTCAACAGCCCCTTTCGAGTCCAGCGGGGTATCTTTGACGTTTTTTTTTTTTTTTGTTATTATTTAATTAATTGTCCAATTTAATTTTTTCATTTGACGTTTCTACCCTTTGTTTTGTCGAGAAATATTCAGTTGGGTTTAGGGTACTTTAGGTATTTCGTGTTTGGCCGCCTTTCGGCCTACTGACCGGCACGGGAAGTTTTCTTTTTGACGAAATTGTCCTCGTTCAACAGGACAAAATTACAGATCAAATGGGTAATTTGGTAAAATGAAGTTTGGTCACTAGAGTATTGGGAATATTTGGTCACTAGAGTATTGGGAATATTCGGAACTGAAGTTCCACACTTCCACGATGTCGATGGGTGTACATCAACTTGGGAAGAGGCCAACTGAAGTGAAGAAAAGCATCAAGGCAGTCCACTTGTGTGTCGTGTCCCACCATTGCTGGCGGTGCCTTGGACAAAAAATTTTGTCTTAAAAAATAAAATGAACTCTATTTTCATTTACAATAGAAGACAAAAAATTATTCTGTTTATTGTTACAAGGTATTGTTATTTTCATATTCTCCGCCTTTTTAAAATTATAAATATTTTTTAAAATAAAATATATTTTGCATTTTTTTAATTGTACTAGGTGAATTCCACGCTTCCACGCGTGATCTTTAGATGCAGTTTAGTTTTAAAATGCATTTATTTTTTTGGCTAAAATAATTTTTTGAAATTGAGAATTGATCCAACCTTTACCTGTATGCTGCAGTATAATCCACTACAAAGAAAACACTAATGTTGGTGGTATTAAATTAAAACTGGTCAACTTACATTATAGAGAAAATCAATTCTTATTATGATGATCTTCTTATCATTTTTAGAGGCAGTTTGTTACCACATTAGCGGCTGGGATGATTTTAGGCGACACGTATTCAAAGTAAATCTGTAAGAAACATAATAATACTAAAAAACTGCTACAAGGAATGTACATGAGAAACTAATACTATTTTTTACGAATTCATTTTTTCTGTCAAAAATTTTCCATATGCTCCCACTCCAACCAACTTAGTGTTCGAGAAGAACTCAGCTGCCACCTCTATTTGTTCCCTGTTGTAACTTTTGTACCTTTTTATCTCTCAAGAGGAGTGCATTCGCAATCTTTTGCTTGCCAATGACTCCTTAACACCTTTCAGTTCTCCTGCTCTCCTTTCATCTGCTTCTTTAGGTAACAAATTCCCCGCCATTTCAATGAGTCAAAGCCTATTCCCCTTTCAAAGGGCGCTCTTGTCTGTCTAAGGGGTGGATAGACGGGTCTCTTTGACTCTCTTTTCTCTATATGCTTCTTGTCTGGTACCCTTTTTAAATAAAACATAGACAACGAATAGGCTGATAAATATGTTGCTAAGAGAGGGGTTAGCCCTATTTTTTAAGCTTGTGGTCCGAAAAATGTAATAAAATATAAATGACAATTACTTCATCCAGTCCAAAATTAGATGACGGTTTTTATAAATAAACTCTTTAAAAAAAAATTCGAATAGAAGAATTTTTTTTTTTAAACATAATATTTTTACAGATGATGTGAAATGATATCTACATTTATAATGAAATGATAAACTTGAAATACCATGGTCTTTGATTATACTAAAATAGAAAGTCATCCCTAATTTTAAAACGTACTAAAAAAGAATAATCATATTTAATTTTGGAACGGAGGTAGTATTAATTATGTACACAAACTTAATTTAGTACTACTAACCTGAAAGCATAAATCAAGCAAACCACAAATCTAGCAACTTTTGGAGCATGGTGAGCCTCAATATTTTTTGGTGTAATTTCAATAAGAAGTAAAATTGCTACCTGCAACCAAACAAGAACGTTTAACATTATTGATAAACATCAATAAAAAGTATTGGACTGATATTTCAAACATAAATTTATATTTCAGGCACAAATGAAGTTATAGCATATATCAATAATATATAAGTAACTAATATTTGAGCATTGGTAACAAATATTGGCACATACCGTCATTAAACCAGTTGTCGTGGTAACACCAGCTCGCCAAAAAGTGGTGTTGTTGCTTCTGTGATAAATGTTGTGGCTCTATTATTGACAACTTTAGGTACACAATATCGAAGCTATAAGAATAGCATTTGATATTTTGTTTCGAAGTAGAACAAAAAAATAATTTGAGACTATGTAATTGGATTATATGGTACGTTGTGCAGACGATAAACTATATCTATGAAGAACGATCCCATGGATTATATCCACGGTTAAGTACAACAAGCATTTTTTTTCCTTTATTGAACAGGAAAGGAAAGGCAATGGGAGGTGGAGTGCATGTTATGCAATCGGTGTATGTTGGCTAAGGCCACTGACAACTTTTAAATACATGAATAAATTATTTTTTTTTTTTAAATCAAATCAGTTATCTAAACCTCCTTGACACAACAAATCTTGCTGATTCCAAAGATACATACACATATACGTGTTATATACACGCATAATCTGTATGGGATACCAAACATTACTATACAATTGATGTATTTAAGGAGTGTTCCTTTAAATTTATCAGGCAAAAGCAGACCAGACAAAAATAGAAACCACCAAAGACAAAAACTTTGTTATTTAGTGATTGAAATCAAACCAAGCTTCCAAAAACCATTGGCAATAAGCAATACAATTACATCTACATATAGACAGAGTTAATTCACAAAACTATTTATAAACAGAACTCCAACTACATCCAAATAATAGAACTATCCTGGAGGACCTGGACTAATAAAGAATAAAATGGGAATAAACAAAGTGAATTTAATATAAATTAGAAAACGATAGTTAAATTAAACGAATTTGGAAGATGGATTTTAGTATGAATTCTAGTGTGGACAACTTGACATTGAGTCCCTTTATCCCCAAAGCCCCTATGGAATTCCAACAATTAAAATCTAGTTTTTAGTTCTTCCCAAGCTTTTCTAGCTTTGTTTGTATCAAACTAATCTGGACAAATTTTATAAACTTCTACTCAAGAAATATTTGGGTGGTGATATGTTTTTTAGCCTGAAGGCAAATCGCTAAGAAACAATACTTTACAACAGAATCCTTACTCTGTCAAGTTATTAACCGAAAAATACATAGTTCCCGTGCCAAAGTTATCACAGTTCCAATTTTAGCATATCGTGAGCTGAGCTAATATTTAAAAATAGTACTACAGTATGGTGGAATACCACTACATGAGTCCTTCGAATTTCTCATATTCCTCAACCCAAATAAAATCAATAAGCGAATTGGATTTTTAATTGCAAAAATTTAACCTCATAACAACTGTAAATGTCAAATTAATCAAATGCACAGTGCTAAAATCACGTTTAATGATTTTAATGATTCCTTAGTTATGTGTTAACCAGCTGTTAGTGAGCTTCTCTACTCTCATAAAAGTCTACTATGAATTACGAAGACATGAATGGTGCTTAATCTTTGACACATTTTATGTTCCTGCAAGTTTCATCTTTATGCTCCTGTATTATCTAATCCAATAAATTAAACAACTCAAAAATGACAACGTAATCACTACAAAAATAATATGTTGAAATATCTATTGATTCCACTACTGTAGTCAAGTCATATTAATCATAATGACAAACTTTAATCTAAAAAATAATTCTAAAAACGAGCTTCAGTAACATGTATTCTCAAGATTACGCGGGACATCTTTTAGTCAACTATTCTAAGCGTGGCACCATATTGGATCAATATAATCTCAAAAATGAAAAATCATCCACATTTCACGGCCCCTTAGAGACTAACAGAAGGACAATAATGATATTGCTATTTAATTTTTAAAAAAAAACATTAATAACCTGTAACGTTTGAGAAGGAATCTGATTTATTCCACACTGGTGATTTGAATATAATGACAGCTTACTATTTTAAGTGTCGTCGAACACACAAGTATTCCTCCGCACGTCAATCATTCATAGAACTGAAGAGATCATTGAATAGTTTATTATGCATTTAAAGGTGAGAAATTGCAAAAGTGGAGGGGGACAATATAAAAGTTGATACAATGTACTCCCAAATGAATGCAGATTTTTAATAAAAATCAAGCATGTTTAGTTCTCGTACCTGTGTTTTGCCAATTTCTGCAAGACCAACCAACTCCGTCAAAACACCAAATGGGACTCCACCATATACAGCTGCATCTAGCCCTTTTAGACGTATGGGGAGATGGCCAACCAAGTTCTCATTTTGAGTACATTGGTCAAGCAGTGATAGAGCCTAGAAGCACAACCAAAACAAATATTTGTAAGTATAAAATAATTATTAAAATCGCTTTTACTTCTCTCATGCAATTTGTATGGACATGAACTCAATATAACCGACCAATCCTTCTCTCATGCAATTAATATGGGGCATGAACTCAATATAACCGATAAGTATGCTTACAGTACTCACACACTTGCATGAACTCAATATAACCAATAAGAACGCTTACAGTATGATCTGACGGACATAAAAATACAAGCACACTTTAAACGAAAATACTGGGTCCACTTGGACAAATGAACTTTCGCGAATTGTACAAATGTTTGACGTAATCAGTTCACACAATTAGAACTACCTACTAAAAATTCCACCAAAAATTAAAAGTTGACCAAAATCATATAGAAATGCGAAATCAATTTAGAAACCCAAATTATAAACTACAAGCCCTGATCATAACCAAAGACACGCAGTACTGACCTGCTCGTGGAAGAGAAGACCATTCCTACAACTATAAAAAAATCACAATCAACCCTCAACTTCAGTTAACAATTAATTATATAAGAGAGAGAGAAAGGGAGAAATAGAGAGAAATAGAGAGAAAGAGAGAGAGAGAGAGAGTGACCTAACGGCGAACAGAAAACTGGCGGAAGCTCACCTAGAAAAAAAAACATTTACTACGAGTGAAGCCACACATTAATGTCAATTTTCAAGTTCTCATTCAAATCAAACCAAATGTTGAATTCCTCGAAAGATTGAAGCTTGAGCTTTTTTCAGCGGACGTTGCATTTGACGGTTGCAATATTCCCAACAAAAGTGATGTATGCTGAGGAAAAAAACAATGATTTTTATGCAAAACTCATTCATAAATAGTACTCCCTCCATCCAACCTATAGTTCTTAAATTATTGCCTACAATCAAAATATTCAAAACTTGATGCACAGGGGACTCAAAAATAATTACCCCATGTATACAGCAATACGAAGAACCGAAGACGCAATAGATCGAAACATAGCAGTATTCCCAACAAAAGCACTCTATACTGACAATTTCACAAACAGTTTAACTGCAATTTTAAACAGTACGTTTGAACAAACTAAGTCTAGCAGGATAGTACTGGAAAGAGGAAGAGCAGAAGCAGAAATTTCGGAGGAGAAAGAAGACTTACAGTTCTTATCTGCAAGAAATTGAATATGTGGGGTAATGTAATTGGTTGAGATAGCGGCATAGAACGATGATTATTGAGATGTAATTGGTTGAGACGGCAGCATAGAACGAT
>JAUMHB010028912.1:0-22081 GCA_032359685.1 Pittosporum tobira | reverse complement strand
TTTGGGACAACGCTAGCGAGATGAGATAAAAAATAAACAAGAGGAGTGGACACTGATTTTAGGACAATTGATGTCCGACCGTCAACGTATTCCTACTTTGGTGCTCTCTTTTAGTAGTAGAACAAATTACATGTTTTAGTTTCTACCTTAATAGTTTAAACGTATTACTTTGTAGTATAGAATTATATTCTTACATATAACTACTTGAAAATAAATCGTTAAATTTTTTAACGCATTTTCACATTTATATTTCAGGTGATTTGTAAATAACAATAATATTATTCCAAAAATATGTTTAAATGATTAATATTAAAATTCAATTTCACAATAGTCGTATTTATTATGAAGTAACAACTCAATTTTTAATTTAATCATTTAAAAAAATATTAATTATTCTCTTACTTACATATAACTATAAATTATATAATTTGGATTCTTATTTTTGGCCACAACAAACTTATATATTACTCCAATTATCTATAACAACGACCTACTGAAACATATAAGAAATACTCTTATCTATTTATTACCATATATAATACTTATAAGCTTTGAATCTGTTTACCAAAAAAAGAAGAAAAATAAAAAGTTTTGATTCTTTAAAATTATTGAAGTTCACTAAAGTACCATTATCTATGGAACCCCAAAAAGAGATCAAAGAAGAAAAAGGACCAAAAAAGAAATATTCTACGTACCAAATGAAGCTATCAAATATATTTAAAACTAACATATCAACATTAGCTTACAATCCATTACTAAAAAATCATGTTATATCTTTTGATTTTATAATTTAAATTAGACTAAAATTTACAATAAATATTTAAATTTTATTTGAGTAATTACAAATAATTCATATTTGTGGGCTATCCGGAAATAAAGCCTGCGTAAATGGTCTACAAAAATTTCGAAATTATATGAATCTCTAGCCCATTTACATGTCTACGCCCAAAGCCCACTATCAGAAGAGGAAAACCGAAAGCGGATTTTCCCTCTTCTCATCGAACACATTACTTAGCTCACTGGCAATTTGCACTTCTTCTCAGTTTCTCCTCACAAACATACATGTACATGTGCCCCTTTTAGGTTTTAGCTTCCGAACAACAAGACCAGGAAGGAGAGAGTAAGCATGGCCGCCGAAGCTTCGAGATCTAGTAGTACTAGTCTCTCCGCCGATTCCTATATCGGAAGCCTCATCAGCTTAATTTCCAAGTCTGAAATTCGATATGAAGGCGTTCTTTTCAATATCAATACCTCCGAAGCCAGCATCGGTTTACGAAACGGTAACCCCTAATTTCTCTTTATTTAATTGATGTTGAACTATTTTCCATTTCTGACTCCCAAATTAATTGAACCTTTTCACTTTTTTTTTGATTTCGTGGAGCTTACAATTTACTCAATTAAGGGTTATTTCTTTCTCACTATTACTCCAATTCAAAATTTTTTGGCTTTACGCAATTGAATAAGCATCTGAATTGAACTTGAACTTCTAAGATTGTGTAAAAGTACATTCCTCAAAATTGTGTGCGCACTTGTTTGGATCAAGTAAAGAGAGACTAGACAATAGTCCAGGGAATGTCTTTTAAGGTTGTAAATGTAAGAATGGTGGAAGAAAATCCAAAAATAAAATGACCAAGCATGAAAAAATTAACTCTTTTAGGACAGAAGTCTTTAGGCGTGAGAAAGGAAGCTAGTGTCTGGCAATTTGTCGTTTTGGTAACAGGAAATTTGCGGACTGAATGCAATTATCACTGAAAGGAAAAGGAGTTGTGGTTGTCTAATGAAAAGTTGTTGTCGTGTTGCTGTCAGATAAGTCATAGCTGGACAACTGTTGGAACCATGTATGGAAATGAGTCGTATGGCGATTCCGTATAATACAATTTTTCTTGGCACATGATTAGTGGATTTCTAATTCATGTTTCACACACGTGACTTTTGCATGAAGCAAATATGACCACAATGAGCATTGAAGAAGGTCGCCTTGTCATCACTGGTAGGCCTTATATAGTTTTATAAATATAATCACCAATAGCCACAAGGAGATTATACAAACTTACTGGGTCCAGCTTGTTCGGCATATAAATCCTTGATGACAGATTAATATACACAAGACCCACGTATTTAATTCTTATTCCATATGCGTGTATATAAAATTTGAAGAGAAAATTCCAACAAAACAGCACGGGAGATGGGGTAATACATGTCTTCTCATGAAAGCACTGTCATCTTCAACCAGCAGTCTCTCTTGACTCTGTCATTGGTTTTGGTGAATATTAACCATTTTAAAATGATCACTTTATGTGTCCCACCTTAATATACAGACTTCAGTATATGCTATGTGTGGAGGCCTATCATTTGACTTACACTAAAGTGAATGTATTTATTATAAAAAAGGATAAAGAAATCATATTGATACTGCTCTGTTTGATACTGTAAAAAAGATAATTTTCCTTTTACTAATTCATTTTTAGATTAATAAAAGGAAATTTATTTATTGAAAAGAGAGGTTACAGGGAAAAGAGGTGAGACAAGTCCAATTACACCGAAGGAGTGCAAAACAAGAATAAAAGAGCACTTAAGAAAGTGTATCCCTCCAATATATACACAGTAGTATCAAAGAGGTAACCCTAAAGGCCCCACAGAAGCAGCCTAAAGGGATGTATATCTATGAAAGATCAAGAGGCACACAGTATACTATAACTATACTTACGAGAAAACTTAAAGAATATGATACGTTACTTCGATTTTATTGTCTAATGGTTAGTTCTTTATTTCTTGTTCAGGTGTGTCAAAGATATGGATAAAATTCAGTGGTTGATTATCTTTGTTTTTGACTTTACAGTTAGATCATTTGGAACTGAGGGGCGTAAACAGGATGGCCCACAACTCCCTTCAAGCGACAAAGTTTATGAGTACATTTTGTTTCGTGGAAGTGACATAAAGGTATTATCAAATATCACGTGGATTTTTGTGCTCTGGTATATCTTGATATATAAAAATCCAGTTTTACAAATTAACGTCAAAGGTCATTATTGTTGATTATGTGGTGGTACAGTCATGAAGCTTCAAGTATGTGTACAAGCAACATGCAACTGATCCCACTTTAGTAGTTGTGGTCAATATGATGTTTGGTTGGTAGTTGCTGATGGGTATCTCATTAGTTGGCATTTGCCTGTTTATTTACCATTAAGTCTAGTTTTACAAGATTGCTGCTATTACTGGACAAAAAGCATGAGGAGCACTATTGGGAACAATCTAGTTATGGGATGTAGTTGTTCTGTAAAATTTGATTATACCACTGCATAGTTAGTTCCTTTATTTGTACTTGAAGGAATAAAGAATGCCACGGCTTAGTGAAGTGGTATGCGGAAGGGAACAAAGTTTAAATCTTTGTTTCTAATTGCAAATTAATATATTGTAGGTGGTGTGCTGTAGACTGTGTATTGTAGATTGTGCAGTACTTGCTCACTAGATATTAAAATATTTAATGTGACTTTTTTCTGAGTTACATATATTCCAAAAAACGCTTATCATTACAATGGAGTATTTATTATAACATTTATGTTAGTTTTTCTAACTAATTAATTATTACTCCATTATTATGTGTTTATTTTTTGGTGATTGATTCACTCAAATATATATTTCTGTGCTTTTTATATTCCAGGATTTACAGGTCAAATCTTCACCTCCTGTTCAGAATACAGCACCTATTTATAATGATCCTGCTATCATTCAGGTAAATACATTTATTTTAGTTGTTCCTACGTATGGATCAATGTGTAAGAATATTGACATTGTGCATAAATCATTTACATTGCTTTTTAAGCCGTCTTATGACATTGTAGTCCTAAAATAATGTTTCCATCAACTTTGCAATGTACGTAGTCTGATCAGATTGTGAATCAATTTGAGTCTTGTTGCATTTTGCTAATCTGTGAAGTGCTAACTAATCCGCTGTTCTGGATTATTTTTTATTTTTTATATTTAATGTTGCATTAAGAGTTAAAGTTTAATACTTTACTGACAGTAACTTTATCTCCAGTCTCACTTTCCTCACGATGCAGCAACATCTACGAGCTTGCCTTATACTGGTACCAGATCTCAACAAGATCCTAGTTCCTACACCTCACAGGTGGGACTCCCTAAGTCAACAGCGGAAAGCAGTGTGCCCTTGTATCAGCCGAGTGGGAGTTTTGGGTCATGGGGTTCATGGCATCCTTCTTCAACCCCAAATGACAGTAGGTTGCCTATACCAATGTATTCACAAGGATTTTATGGGCCCTCAGATGGGCTTCAAACCCAGCAGCAACCTTTTCTCCAACCACCACCTGGATTGTGGATGCCCCCTTCCATGCAGCAGACACAATATCCTGCCATGAGTGCTTCTCTACCTAGCAGGGTTTTCAGCTTGCCTACTTCACCACTATTAAATATCCCACCTCCTTTGATGCCATCTTTTAGCTCTGGTACCCTAAATTCGCATTCATCTTTGCTTCCTTTCCAGTCTTCGGCCGTACATTCAAATTCATCAACAGCTTCAGTGTCTAATATAGCTCCTATTCCAGCTCCTCATCCTGCTGCGATGAGTACTACTAGTCTGCCATTGGTAACTCCACCGACCACTGTTTTGGATAAAAGTGACTTTCTCACAGCTGGGGCTGTCCAACCTAAAACTGATAATTCAATGATATCCTATAATAGTGGCTTGGAATCTGAGCATTCTCTTGCTGGTACATCAGAATCTTTTCCCAATAAGGGCTTGGCACCATCTTTGGTAACGCCAAATCAATTTTTGCAGTCTGGGCCAACTGTAGTATTTTCATCCCAATCTTCAGAGTCTGTCCAGGACGACATTGTGGTGGTTCAAGTATCATCAACCGATCTTGAACAGCCACTGCAAACTTTGCCAGAATCTAAGGGACCAATATTGCCTCTAACTGCACCAGTGGATCACAAGGTATAGTTCTTTCTACTTTTAACGTGCAAGATTTTCATAGTATAGGAATTCTGGATTTTGTTGTAAATCCAGTCTAACAACTTCTGGACAGTTAATTTCAAGCGACCTAGGTTCTTTAATTATCCAGTATATCTAGAATATACAGGTTTGAGAACTACTCATACCTTATTACTTTGTGTAATATGATATCGTTCTCACCCCTTTCTTAGTTGGTTATTATTATGTATCTCATTTAGTTAGCTCCTGGATGTTTATTCATATGGTTTAATGCACTCCATTGATGAAGGGGTTAGTATAATCACGTGCACTAGTTCTGATTTTTCCTAACATTGACTTGTTTATTTCTTTCAACTAGAAGGTCCACCTAAGACTAGGATAAATGACGTAAAGTGAAGTGAACAGTCAAAAAAGCATGAGTATGTTTCATTTTGAAATTTTGTTATCTTTTACAATCTCAGAGAATTATATATCTGAGAAAACCACACATCGCTGATCCAAGCAAATTGAGATTTGACACAGTTGAGTTGCACCATCTTAGAGATCCCCACTTTTTTATCGATCTTATATATATATAGATAGATATGCATGCAACCAAGAAGCCTTCTCTGCTTCAACCACCCTGAAAGTTTTATTTGGTAATACGTGAACCCATAGATATTTTCTTTTTATCTTGTTGACTTTTACTTTAATTATTTATAGGTACATGGAGATCCTTCACACAGTCATAACAATAACAGAGGAGGACGCGGAAGAGGCAGAGGACACTGGGTATGTGTGTTGCTTTATCATTTCACAGTCTGGTTATTCTAATATTATACCTTCGATAACTTGAACTCCACATGTAGTAATTGCCATTGAAAGTTTTGGTTTATTGATTTCATGATGGAATTTGAAGAATTTCTTTACTTTCACCATTCACATCTATGAGCTGGGAGAGTTTCAATAATGCAAAATGGATAGTATAGAGGTCTCCTTCCAAAGCACAGGAATGCTTTAGACTGATTTTCCAAATTTCTTGCTGTTATACTTTGTAAATGCGACCTTGGATATGTCTGCAAAACGAACTACTACACCTCTGCATAATCACAAACTTTTTGTATTCTAAGTAAAATGCATCAAATTACTTGTAGACCTGCATGTGTATGTAAAGCATCTGCATTATTAAGAAAATCAATAGATACAATAGATACATTGATGACTATAAGCATCTGCATCATACGATATCCTTCTCACCCTTTTCTTAGTTGGTTATTATCTGCACTCCATTGGAGACCTGTGTGTTTGTAGTCATCGACTATCTCCATCCCCAAACGATTGAATCAAGTAAATCTTTAAGGCATATTAAGAAAATCAAGTTAGAGGAGAGAGCACAACATAAGTTCCTGCTTTACCTTAAAATTTGACTTGCATATAATATAGTCCTATTATCTTTATTTCATGTGCTTGACTTGTTCTTTTGTGGTCAAAGTTTTTTGGTATTTGACTCATTCTTTTGGTGTCAATAGGAGTAATTTTGCTCCTGTGCCCACTTTTTTATTATTACCTATCCCACAGGCTTTGACACGATAAGACCTTTAGTGGTTTCTTTGCTGTAAGTAAAATCATAATGATTTTTTGTCCTGTCCTGATCGTTTTTGCCCCGTTTCCAAAGCTAAGATTATAATTGGATCATGACATGCTGAATAATATGATGTTGTATGGGGACGTGTCCACTGAGTGTTGGTGTCTGATACATGTATGCGCGTAGAGCTTGGGTTGCGCTAATATGAACTCTGAAATGTCCACAGTGGAGTTACAAGGCCCAATTTTAATAGCTACCATTAAATTTTCAGTCGTTCTTTCTGTGTCTTTCACTCTCAACATTCTCAAGCTAGTAAACCCTGTTGTAGGTTCAAACAAGGAATAGAGTGCAGAACAAAATAGACACCAAAGAAAAACACTAGGAATTTTCGTGGAAATCTCTTTATCAAGGAAAAACCAGGGGAGAACAGAGGAGTTATTTTATTAGAGCTCTGAGCTTAGATGATTTCAACTCACTCTAATCAGCCTTTCATAGACTCCCCAAGAGATAATTTAATACTCTTACAATTCCAAAAGGAATTTTTCCCAGTACAGTCAGCAGACTCGGTGTTTCCTAGGAATAACATTAAATGTTACAGTGAATAAAGTTTGACTTCAGTTATCAACAAACTCCAAGGAGTTGGCCAAGTGGTATTGAGCACCAAGATAGGTGGTTGAATGAAAACTAGCATAGGTCTTGGGTTCAAAACTCCACAGTGGCAATGAATTTCTTGGGATGCTTGCAGATAGTTTACTATGGGATTACTCGGTGTGCGTGGTTGGTGAGGTATTGTGTGCACCCGGTTGTTTGCCTGATGCACACCCTAATGTTGTGTTTGGTTCCCCATTACATAGGTAATAGGAATGTAATGAAATTTACATTGAAAAAGAGTAGGTGTTGAAATTAAATGTTTAACTTAACACTAAAATTTGAGTAGAAAATGAGGTTGGAAATGGAATGGATGAAATCCACCTCCTCCAGGAGGAGTAAACATTCACTTCCCATTCTCACATTCTCTTCATTTTCAACTAAAATTTGGTTGCTAATAATATATTTCATTCTAACATCCACTATTTTTCAACATAAATTTCATTCCCTTATTACCTTTGTAATGGTAAACCAAACGCAACAAGGGCAGTGGCTGCAGGTCCACAATTATTTTTAGAAAAACCCAACATTCTCAAGCTAGTAATCCTGTATCTAATGTTCAGAAATATTAATTTCTAACACTGACCCTATATTGATATACCTTGAGTCAAAAATGTCATTTTGTTTCTATTTTGAATATGTTCAACAAGAGTTGTGGACATAGGTTTATTAGGTAAGTGACAATTTTGCATGTATTGACGGGGAAACACATGAAGATTCCTTACTACTTGTATTCTAGAGCAACATAGAGAGCTATGGAAATAACCCTGAATGTTCACGTTAGGAAACAACCTTATTGTAATTAGGGTCATTTATTAAGAATGTCTAGAATATAATACCATAAGAGGATGTTGAAAATGAACTAAGCTTTGTGCTATTTGTAACCAAATTTGAATCCAGCCATTCTCTTTTTATATTGTTTATGAAATACACCGTTTGTTCTACAAAATGGAATCCCTTTTTGAATTTTGAAAGTTTTGAAAATGACGTGATTCATTATATAGGTTTGGAAACTTCAAGCTTTTTAATGAATAAAACGTTTTGGATAGTTTGTGACATTCACGATTGTATTGTCTAAAATTAGATGAATTCATGTTAATTTCAGAATTTAGTATTTTGCGAAATGACTTTCAAAAGTCATATGGGACTCTTTTTGTGGAATGGAGAGAGTAGGTATTTTTTTCTATTAAAGGATTAATATACTTCTTTCTCAAGTTGCGTAGAGAGCAGCATTCATCATTCACGGGCACACTTGATTCACAGTCCTCTCTATCTATTACTGCTTCTCAGGGTCGGGGTTTGGGGAGCTATACAACTATAACTTTTAGGTTCCGTTTGTTACAAGGAATTTATTTTTCAGAAAATATTTTTCAGATTTTCCAGTATTTGGTATGTCAGAGTAAATTTAGACAATAGGAAATCATTTTCCAGTCAATGGAAAATACTTTTGTTATTTCAGAAAAACGACTTACAAAAATTTAAATCCGTAAGTCATTTTCCAAAAAGTAATATCAGTGTTGTTTCATTTTTCGTAACACTTTTGTTTAATCATTCTTATCATCTTTTTATTTATTTTATTTTTAAAATAAGTATATTTATTTTTATTTTCATAATATAAGCATACTTAGTATTTTTGTATTGAATTATATAGACACATATATTTCCTAAATTTTAAATTTTTTTATTTTTAAATTTTTTTAAAACCACTATGTTATTAAAAAATTTCCTATAAAGAATGAACATTCTTATTGTTAAATCATATATTAAGTTTATATATACAGACAAATAAATAAATAATTTCATTGTAAGAACTTAATTTATGTTATTCAAAAAATTAAAATATACTTATATTAATTTGTAATAACATAATTATTAAATTTATTTCAAAAACCAAATATAAAAACACATTTTCAGCTTGACCATCAAACATTAGAAAATAAGTCATTTTTTCAAAAACTATTTTCTCAGAAAATATTTTACCAGAAAACATCCTTGCATCAAATTGAGCCTTAATTGTCTCACAAGTTAACCTAGATTTTGACAATGCTGTTGATTTACTTTGCAGGCATCTGATAATGTCACTAGCTTCACAGATGACTTTGATTTTGATGCAATGAATGAGAAGTTCAACAAGGATGAAGTATGGGGTCATCTTGGTAAAACTAATAAAACTCGAGAGGATGGATATTCTCAAGACGAAGATGATGCTGGGACGTCAAATTTTGAGACCAAGGTATTTTGGATTGTCTTCACTTTCTTAGTATTTTATCATGCAATACTCGCACAACTCAACAAGCGTTATGCTATTGCTTCAAGTTAACCTTATTAAATTTGTACACCTTTTCACTTCTTAGGATTATGTGAATACCTTTCCTGAACATATGAAACGATGTCACCTGTTTCTATGATCATTTTATGTATGTTTTTGCTCGACGAATTAGCGTAGTTTGCTTCTACTGTTTACGTACCTTTATAGTATTATTTTAAGAGTGCATTCTTTTCTTTTTTGTCTATACCTCTTTTGGCTAAAGCAAATCTTATTCAACAGCCTGTTTACGTGAAGGATGACTTTTTCGATTCACTGTCTTCAAATAGTTCTGGTAGATCACGTAATGGGAGGACCAAGTTCTTTGAACAAATGAAAGTAGATACACGGGTAAAGTTCCAGTCTTACTGCAATTTCTGCATCTTAGGTGTCTTATTGCTTTATTCTTCTTGTAACGGCTCATCTCAGCCCTTTACCTTTTGGCACAAAACTATATAAATTCTGATATTAACTCGTTATGGGATGTTGTATTTTAAAACAGTATATATATATGTGTGTGTGTGTGTGGTTCCTTCTAACGTTCCTTTTTGTTCACACCTTTTGAGGGAGGGAAAATAATATCAGTAGTATAAATAATAAATGTCACATAATGTGGGAAATTTTGGTCACTATCTTTTGTTCCATCCTTTCATCATTGGTAATTAAATATCCTCATGATGGTGTGCAGATGTTTGGTAATTTTGGGCAGCATCGATTTGGTCGTGGCAGCCATGTATACAGTGGCCAGGGATTTGACGGCGGTGGCCGGGGACATGATCGTGGTGGTCGTGGATATGATCGTGGTGGCTCTGAATATAGTCGCGGATTTGGTCGCAGTGGACAGTTGCATGGTGCTCACTATGGAAGGAGCTATGGCTACAATGAGAGGGGTGGTTGGGGCTATCAGGCCACCTAGTTGTTGCACATGGTCCTTCTATTTATGATAATAATCTAGGTTGCGGTTGGGGCATCACTCCACCTAGATGCACTCGGTCTTTTCGTATGATTGAACCTAAATGCCCTTAGTTTTTTCTTGTCTGTTGAGTTTGTAATAAGTTGGCCACACTGTTCTTGCTGGTGGGTCACCTGCACAGAGTCTTAGACTTAATAATAATTATCACCATCTATATGTGGGTATTTTGAGAATTTAGTTGTTGCTTTTATTGTTTTGTTAGGGTGGTTTATCCTTTTGATTTCTTATTTACTTTTCACTGGTAAATTTTTCCGACAATAATGTTTTTTTCCTTCCTTTCAAAAATATAAGAACATTGTTGATATCATGAAGTTGATTTTTAATATTTAAAATTTAAAATTACAAGAATTTATTTAATTACAATCAATTTAATTATGAAAATATTAAATTATTTTAAAAATATTAAAATTAATATTAAAAAATTAATAATTTTCTTATATTTTAAAACAAAAATATTTTATATTTTGAAATATAGATAGTATTTTATTTTAATTTTATCAATAAAAAATATCGAGAATTATTACTAGTGTTTTAAAACTTACTCTGGACATTTGAATACTCAATTAAAAAAACACAATGTAATAACAATTAATTCCCAAATAATCGTCCACTCGACGAGTTTTAAAACAACCGGTCACTGCATTTGTCGGACAGGAGTTCTGGGAATGATCCCATATAGATTTGCCCTTGGTTTACCTCAAAAGTGGAAGACCAAATACCTTGGATAAAACTACCCTCTATTGACCTTGCCTCAAGTTAAGCATTCTCAAGTCTCAACCAACAAATCTAAAATTTTTACTTGCAAACAGGATGTAATTCCCGAGATTGGAGAAATCAAGAATCAATCTAAAGTCAAATGAACACTTAATTAGAGTAAGTCACATCTGCCAAGATAAGAAAATAGTACAAATACAAACATCATCAAAACTTCCAAGATAGGTCCCCAGAAAACTGCCCAGAGAGGCGAAAGGTCGCACTCTTCACAGAGCCAGGTTTACAAATAATAAAAACCACACAAACAATGATACTCAAAAGCATATATCAATTAAAGGGGAAATTAACACTGCCAAAGAAGTCTAATTGAATCATCTAATTCACTAATGGGATCAATTTCCAGCAAGACCACAAAACTTGATATGCCCCGATGCTTCACAACCAACCTCTTTCGTTATAAGTATAAATGTTCTTTGCGGTATTCTCGAACAATGACAGGAACACTTGTCGGAGGCATCTAGACAAATTTAATAATATTAGTACTAGTTAGTGATAAATAACAAAATGCAGAAAAACACCATATTAAGATGAAATAAATTGGGAAGCAGAGTACAAGTCTTGAAAACCGTAACCTGACATACCATGCCATAATCTGTGATAATCATTGTAACATAGTCTGAAGGTGTTGCATCATAACTGTTGAAGTGGAAAACAGATGTTTTAAGATCACAAACATAGAACAAAATACTCCATATAACATTTGATAGTACAAGGAAGTAAAATTCTAGTGCAACTACTAAATTCACTCTTACATCAGATTCAGAAGTTGTAGGTTTTCTCTGTTGGCCCAATCCTCCAAATAATTGATTTCTTCTCTACCATGAATACTTGAAATGGCATTTGGATCACCTGCAACATATTAAATGGATATCAGAACAATAAAGTTGACAGTATTGTCAGGTAATGTATAACAAGAGAAGTAATTGAGTATCAAACAATTAGTCCGCCCGTCCCATAAAAACTGACCTATTTTTGACTCTTCAGGTCAATTTGACTTGTATAATCAAATTTATAATGCATCTTACAAATATAGGCAGAGGGAGTGAAGGACTATGACTATAAGAAACCACACCAAATTTACTACCAATTCCAACAATCATGACTTCGAAAAATTAAACGAATATACTCAATTATTAATCCCCAAAATGGTTACTTTGACCTGAACAGTCAATTTAGGCCAATTTTTACGGGACAGAGGGAGTTTTAGATGTGAATACCTAGTTCATTAGAGCAAATGGAATCCAGCTGCACCCTTTCATGAAATTTATAAGCTTCGCAACATACTAAGACTGGAATTCGGAATGCATGAGCAACCATGGCAACAGACGCAGTCCCAACCCTCGAGTAAACTGTTCCATTAGATAACACCGATGAAGCCCCCAAGAAAACTCGAGTAACTTTAGGCATGATGTACGAAACAGCATTTATATGAGTGTAAGTACAGTTAAGACCCTTCGCCAGTAATCTACGAAGTAAGAGCCGCCCTTCAAGCTTCGGACGTGAATCAACTATGACAACACGAAAGCGTTTTCCAAGCTCATGGGCACTTACTAGCAGCATTTCCACGGCAGACGAGGACCCATACGTGAGAAGAACATCCCCGTCGTTGACCTTCGTTACAGCATAACTTACTATCGCCTTGTCAGCTAGTATTATTTTCTCATTTATGACGCAATCGATATCTGACATAAGAGTTGCTTTTGCTTCTGTCTCGGAAAGAGTCAAAGATAAGTTGGCAATTCGAGTTTTAATAAACTTAATAGCATTCCCCATACCGATCGAAAGGGGTCTGCATTCAATCAGAAACGAGACATAACTATTTATTTTTGCAGTTAAGTCTCTATTAAGAGCTTTCTCAGCTGGTGTTGAGTAGTCTTTTATTGACTCTTGAAATGCTTGGAGCATTGCAATACAACGAGCATTGCCACCAGATATATCTCCAGCTAAATACCTTATCCCTACCTGAAAACAAATGCAGAAGAGTCATAATAGAAAATAAAAACGCATGTGAATAGAAAGGAGTAGAGGACTCAAATTAGAAAAAAGGCAAAACAAGATTCAGGCCCCACTTGGTAATCACATCGATACCCATTTCCATGTAGCATAGAAAAGATAAGCATAGAACTTTCTAAACATCAGCAACAGTTGAAATTACAATAGAGTTCGTGTAGAACAACCTTATAAACAGCAGGGTGAACTGGATCAAGGTGGAAAAACTTTGACTCTAGCTCGGGAAGCCGAGTTCCATGTTCATATTGAGGTAAATGCCGAAACAGTTCAACTCTGTTCCTAGCCTCAGTTTGTTTTACTACTGCACGCTTTTTAGCCTTCTCCACTCGGCTCTCATCATCAAACTGCAAGCGTGGATGAGGGACATCTTTCTTCCTATCTTTATCTGGTAGACGATCAACTCTTTTCTCGGAAGCTGAAACTGACGAGCTCTCTTTCTTTTGTGAAGCTTTTGCTGCTTTCACATTCCCCGAACTCACAATCGCAGAAGCAGCAGGTGCCTTTTTTCCTTCAGCTGGTTATACATAAGAAAAATCATATACTAGTGGCAAATGAGAACACAAAATGCAGTGTCTCTCAAAGAAATCTTATGGCAAATAGTTCCACAAATAGCTAAACATGGCAACTTGTAGATATTTTGAAGTTAATGCTACATTAGATGCAAATACACCACTATTAAATTCTATTAAATTTAAAGAACTAGAAGGTGAAGTAACATATTCCGAGGCAGCATATATGACATCTCGCCTTTGAATTGCTTCAAAAACTTCTAAGAAAGTGCCTGGTATCAGGTTTGGGTAAAACTCTGGTGCCTTTCCTTCCCATCTTCTAAACTATGTTATAGGATAATACACATTATTAAAAATCATAATACATTTGCCACATGATAAATTTATATATTGTTGATGAGTTTCTGCCGTAGTTTGTCTCTGTTAATTACTACAATAAGTAGAAACATAACAACAATAGGTAGTGGAGATTAACTTTTAGTAGTGACCTCCTAGGAAGAAAAGAAAAATATATAAATTTTGTAGTTACAAAAATCTTTGAGCCTGTTTCCTAACAACAATAGGTAGTGGAGATTCAGTTTACTAGGGTGACCTCCTAAGAAGAAAGGAAAAATATATAAATTTAGTAACAAAAATCTTTGAGCCTGTTTCCTTGCTAAGTAATAAAAAACTAACTTTAAATTAGTACTCGTGAAAGTATTATTACCATTGCAGTACACTCATAATAAAAAGGAAAATTATAAATTTAGAAACAAATCTCTAAGCCACTTGTCGTTTCCTTTTGAAGCACTAAAGGGCATTGTAAATTAGAGTTATCCAAAAAATAAATTTTAAAATATAAAAATATAAAAAATGAAGCGCATAATAGATTAGTTTTTGAGTTGTATTACATTAACTACTCTAAAGTAAAGGCATTAAATTAAAGACAACCTTGATTTCTCATCTACTACCATTAGCATTACATAGACTCAGGTGGGGTAGCCTAGTGTAAATACGTGCCCAAATATCTGATGTAATGAACAAAGAGGGGTTTCTTCCTCTTATATCCTCAGTGACACAAGCACTTACTTTCTCTTCCCTCATTAAGCCTAAAGGCACATACTGTCTAATTTTAGACAAGATGCACATGTCCCCCATTTTATTTTATTTTAAAGGTCTTTTTTTTTTTTTTTTTTTTTTTTTGTACTAGCGTCAGGTTAATACGTTTTTGTATAAGTGTCTGGCTAATACTTCATAGTTCATGCCTTGTTCAAGTGTCAAGGGTACAACAAGTTGATAATGGTACTTCAACTACTAAATACATATAAAACCACTACTGCTCCTCTCCCTCACACACAAAACACATTTATTTGTTTGTTATTTGGGAATAAATAAGTTTGGCCGCTAGTGTGGGATAGGGAACAGACAACCTATTCTTATCTATGCAGCTTCAACATCTCCTGCCAACATAGTTTAGAGAAAGACCATCTGACTTAATTTTGTCACTTTTTTTTTCTTTAAACAATCGAAATCAAAGGCACCTTTTGCAGAAGCTTTTGCTGCTCGTTGAGCCTCCTGAAGAGTACGCCTTTCAGCCTTAGAACTTTTCTCTTTCAGTGGGTTAACACTTCCAGAATGATCGTTTTGAGCATCTCGAGAAAGTCCTCCATCTTTTTCTGCCAATGAAGTTCATTAATCTTTTGTCAGAGAAAGTTAATGTCTAATGAAATGAGTATGCATTCATGCAATACAAAAAGCACTTGAAAGAAGGTGCTTGGAAAACAATACAACAAATACAGTCAACTCCTCAAAACGCAGGAATCAAGGGGCATAGGTTATCTTCCGCTTTTCGCTAAAAGTCTCTCTTTAGGTAGAGGGAAACTCATGTATGCAATCCCAAATAGATTGAGACCAAGTTTAGGCATCTGTTGTCTTCTGCCTGATATATATTATTTTCCGTCCACTTGCACTTGCTTCCAGTGAAATTCATATTAGTTCTCCAAGATGATCCATCAGTTTGATGTTATACATTTTACTAAGCAAGCTTAAAATTCCTACCATCTTTTTAACCATTATATTTTTATGTTCTAGAATTACTAACTTTCCGTGACCATCTTTTCATATCATGTCATATATTCTTACCAACAACTTTACAGTTGACTCATGGAAGAGATTCTCATGTTTTATGTACCTATTTTTTCCTTCATCTATTGGAGAACAAGCTAGATCTAACTAAGCTATCTAGATCTTCAGAGTTAAGAGGAACCACATCATTTCCCGGCAGTCCCACTAATTTGTAGCGCATTAGAAGCTTTATTTCCTTAAGATATGACTATAAGAGCCAAGTTAAAGCGCTAATATTGGTTCTTTAGCAAACAATCCAACATAATGCAGGTCATATCTGCAATGAAAATTTGTCTCAATAGCTATTAATTTTTCTGAAAGAAACAGAAAATAGTCCTGCACAGACAACATTAAATATATGAATATTCATTGGAATTGACTTTCTACATTTAGTAAACATTCAATTGCACATATAAACGTCAAAGCTTGCACCTATAGCAATAAAGATATGTTTTTTGTCAGCTTTTGATCTGAAAAGAATTTGACTTGTCCATTTAATAACACGCAAAACACACACATATAGTCAAACACTCAAATGTTGCACCGATATAAATATGACTTTATTTGTTAATTTTTGCCACCAAAATAATTTTAGTTTCTCAGTTCAACAAACACTCAAATGCACACATAATACAGGTTGAATTATGTCTAATTGTCGACTATGCATGCTTATACTTTATAGAAAACATAAAGCATGTAAACCGATTTTATCACAGATACATGTTAGATGGAATATTACTCCAAAAGCTTCCCCGTTCTATGTTTTGCACCCAAACCTTGTGAGTCTCTACATACTCCATATTAGGCAGCACAGAGTACCCTTCGCTTGCTCTTTGTAATATCAATGTTTCCATAAATATAATTCTTTTACATACATATATTGTAACTGAAGACAAACACAAACAGAGGGATATAATAGGTATTGCTTACCATTCAAATGAGGAGGCATGTTGACAATTGACACGGTAGTCAAACTACTCGCTGGAAAATTATTCTGTTTAGCTGACCTCTCAAATCCACCGACCGGAAGCGAGGACGCAGCAGATTTACCAAAACTGCCCCCTCTGCGAGTTGAGCCTGGCGAACGAACGCCATCGGAGAAATCAGTAGTAGGAGAGGTGAATTCGGAAGGATTGTAACTGCCGGCGGGAATGGACTCGCCGGAGCGACGGCGGAGGGGAGAGAGTGGGACCTGAAAAGGACGGGGAATGTCGGAGAGATGACGTGGCGGTGGAATCATGACGGGGGAGAGGGAGTTGCCAGAGGGAGAGATGTCGGAGAGGGGAGTAGAGGAGGAGATGCCGGGAGGGCCGGATTGGCTACGGTCCGGTGGGTCTCCAGGAGCGAAGAACCCTACCTGACGGATTTTGGGGTCGATCACGGTGCGGGAGGGTCGGCGAGGGTCCATGGGAGATGATAGGCAGACAGATAGGATTAAATTTGTATGGAAGTGAAGAGCAGTGATGAAGGAATTCTAGGGTTTATTGGTAACATCAGAAAATAAAATGGTGAATGTCATTTTGTTTAGGGGAAGCTGCTGGTTTTAGTGAAAACTACACTACACTGCACTATAGTCGAGTCGCGTGTAGTAGCAAACAGTGACAGAGCAAAGTGATCCCAGAGTAGCACTTAGCGTACCGATTCATTTCCGACCAAGGTAAGAGCCACATAGATTTCCTTTTTCAGTAAAGGTTTTGATTTGTAATTTTGTGCAACTAAATCCCATATTATTCATTTTAAATGTTAATTTCGAATATATATTGGTCAGTTTTCGAATTTTTTTAAATACAAGTAAATTACCATGAATAAATTTGAATTAAATTCTGAAAAAATTAATTTTTGAAATTAATATTTTTTTAAATAAATAATTTAAAATTTTTACGATTGCATTAATTATAATTAAATAAATTTATATAATTTTAAATTAAAAATTATTTTTTAAAATTAATAATATTTTTATATTTTAAAACAAATGAAATATTTTACCATAACCCAGAATTTCTACAATTCATATTTTATCCATCAAAGCTCATCCCAATCTCCATTAACTGTTGATGTCGCACATTCTAGACAAAAACCATGTGTTGTTTGGATTACAAAAAAGTGATTATTTTATCCTCCAAAGTTGGACTCCTGTTAATAATTCAATAGATGTCAATTTAATAATCTTCAAAAGCAAACGGATATTGATTGAAATTATTTAGAGAAGTTTATAAATAGGTCGAGTTAAATAATTTTATAAATTAAATAGATTTAATTGGATGATTAGTGGTTGAACTAATTAACATATATTAATTATATGTGTATAGTAATGGAGAGAAACAAAATTATGTAAATTGATTTTGTAATGGAAAGAATACTAACTTACAAAGTGAGCATTCAATACGTTCATCGTGTAACAAATTGATGCCTTTTTTTATAAGTTATTTTATTTTTATAGGTTATTTTATTTTTATTATTTTTTTCTTACATTTTTAAAAGCCAAACAAAAAATGTTATGTGAAGTTTAAAGTTGATATAATTTATCCATATATATTCATCTTTATTCATATATATCCATCCATTAATTAATCATGTAAAATTCAATTCGTTTTAATCAAATTTAAATATATCCATTTATATTCATCCAAATTCATCTTTAACTATTCATTTGCCATGCCTAATTATATATATTAGCAAAAATAGTAATCATTTATCCTCCAAATAATATATCAGACGGCCGTATTATCGCAAACATGATTTGTTCATGTTTTTCCACGTAAAATTTATAAATTTTATGGTGAGTCACATTTATCTACTCAGGTATAGTCATATAGACATGTAACCGGGAAATAGGGCCCCTTAATATTCCATAATGAGCTCCTCACTGCATCATTCAATTTTGATGAAAAAAGAAATTGCTATAAAGAGCGCATTACGGTAACCACAATGATAAAACGATCTAATATTAAGAGCAAATGCCGCAGAGCAGTAGGCGTTCACCTTCACAGGTGTCAGATGTTTTAATTTTTAACCACATTACGTTAAGTTCAAACATAGTACAATAAGTATCGTTGCATTGAGACTTGCAGGACAATAGCAGTGTGAAAAACAAAGTGATCTTCACATGAAACTGGGGCAGATCGGCCCCTTGGAGAGCCCAAGACGAACTTCCATTCCATGATGCATGTCGGCAGGGCGTATGCTATCCAAGTCACATGGATCTGCAGAGAGCATATAAACTAATAATAACAAATAATTAAGAGAAAAAAAAAGTTTATGCATCTATGTGAATATTCCTATCCCTAAGTGATCAGACAGGTGAAAGAGCTAGACTCCACCCAATCATCTAATAAAGCACTGCAGTGAATATTTTCAACCAATATTAGGGGGCGCAAAAAAAGTGTTACCATTGAGGTAATCTTCAAAGCCGAAGTTATCCAAAGCTCCTGTCATTGATTCCAACCCCAGCATAGAAGATGGTATTGCCCCTGGAGGCCTCTGAAACCTGACATCAATGTGGCTTCTCTGTTAATGCCAAAATTAAACAATGAACAAGGATCTTCCACATTATAAAGTGCAAACCTTTTTTTTTTCCAAAAACAAAAAAACTGCAAAACCTAATTATTGGTTGCATTTCACAATCAAATTCAAGCAACACAGTTCATTGCTCTGCGAAAATTCATCCACTTATAAGGATGTCACAAAGTAAAGAACAGTGAACAACAATTTTAAAAAGCAAAAAAAATTCAAATAAGCATTGTAGAGCTTCAATAGATTACACAAGTAACAGAAGCATCATAACAATGACATGAAGCTAACGGTTTTGGTCAAATGAAAATTGCCAAATTGCCTCCAAGATTCCAATGCCAAAGAAAAATGCAGAAATCTGAAAATGATATTCCTTGCTCCATTCCAAAATAATAGTCTTTTTGGGATGAGAAAATTGTTCCAAAATAATTGTCATTTGTAGTTTTCTAGGAGAAATAGTAAGTTTTTTTTTTCCATATTACCCCTAATCTTTCTCATTTTTCCAATGAGTTCATTTACTAAAACTATTTATCTTCTTTCTCTCTCTTGTTAACAACTTTCAATAAAGGGGCAGAAATGGAATTGTACACTACTATTTATTATTACTCTTAATATGTGTGCATGAAGCTAACGACTATTAATGGAGGGAGCATTAAGTAAATTTACTACATGGTTTGACTTTTGTACTTCCAAATATCAGAAGGGAAAAAAATGCCTACTGCGCCTAGGCAGCCAAATCGAGCTGTGGAGATAGGCAGCCGCCTAGACAGATTATTGGAACTTTGCTAAAGAATGTTCACATGATAGCTTTAACATGTTTGGCTAACCATCTGAAGAAGCTGTGCTACGTATAGATGTCCTATTACAAAAGGTCGCCATATCCCAATAACTCCACATAAGTTTCAATCAAATAGAGACAAGTATAATTTTTTTTCAATAAATTGAAAAGAATACATATTCATTTTTCGAACTATCAAACTGTCTCTCAGGTATCTTTTGAAAAATCCCAAAACAACAAGACATGTAATTTTCAAACTATATGTGCCAAGCAGTACATAATCCAAATTCCAAAGGTATTTAAAAAGTATTTTGTATATCTTCAAAAAAGATGGATCATCTAAGTATCTAACAACATAATTCAACCACACAAGAACAATTTATTCATTATGACATCAATAAGACTACAAATGTAGCTTTCTCAAGAACATATACAATCAATGCCATGTGAGACACATAACTGGTAAGGGGATTGGCACCAACATGACTAGCAAAATGTATTGAACAGTGACTTCTTATTGCCAAAATTGACATCGTAGTATATTCATTTGGAAAAAGAATATCAATGTTTAGAGAAGTGAAGAACCTTTAGACATAGCCCTTGCACTTAACTATTTAAGAGACCCAAAACCGACACAAAACTGTAATGTCCCGAACATTGGCATTTCCAGGTACTTTGTATGACGGATCTACCTAAAATTTCTAAGAGAATGCTTATCCGGGTTAACCTCGCAATTCTATTTTTTTTACAGGTAAAGATCTGGCAAATAGTAGTTATATTCCCAATTACATAAACGTCGTCTTAATTAACAAATCAGGAAATCCTACAGGTTAACAGCTGACATGAATAGATTTGAACCATCCTGGCCGTTCTGGGGTAAGGTAAGGATGGGGAAAGTTGGAGACTTCCTTCTAACAAATTGACTATGAAGTCTCCAACTTTCCACCAAAATAAAGCTCATATTAGTCACTGGCTCCAGTAACACCTGAAAGCCACTCCAGTTCTTAACCCCACGGCACTGGTCCCTCTAAGTTCTTTATAAAAGATATAGCATTTAGGTGAGACAGCAGTAGTTTAGAAGTTCAAATAATAAACCTTTACGTGCTTCTCTAAAATCGGGGGAAATTGGTGTTTTTCATGGTAAACTGGGTTTCCTCGCAAACCAGATCCAGAAAACATTTATAATATCATATTCAATACATAAAAAGAAAAAAAATCATCTTTATGATCTTATCCTGACTTTCCTAAGCTATCATATTAGATACCAATCCTAAACTCAATAAGCTAATCTAAAAGCAAAAAATTTATTAAAAAAATTAAAGAAAGAAAAAAAGGAGGGATCTCTAAAACGCATATAAATAATTATTATTAGATTGGCAAAATAAAACAAATAGAAACCTGGAAAGAATCTTGCGGTCGAGGTCCATCTTCAATGGGAAAGCAGAGCCATAAGTATCTGCAAGGATTTTTCTCTTCATCTCCTCCTGCCTTATGCTTGCCTGATCGACTTATGCATATATAAGTATAAATTATTTGAATTGTAATAAATACATATATGAAATAGAGAGAGAGGGAGTACAGAGTGATAAGCAGATTCGAGTGGATGAGCTCCAACGATGTCGCTCTTGACTCCCTGAAGTCCAAAACGAAGTGCATCGTTCTTCAGCCCTCCAATTTCTTGCTCTATTGTTTTCGGAGCTTCCATACCTCTCTGATTGATTGAATTTGAAAAGTCGTCTGTTGGTGTTTGTGACGAACAAACTGGTACCCGAAATAAAGAAGAACAAGACTTTGAGAACAAGAAACGAGTTGATACTATTGGGCCTCTGTATAGGAAAACGAGGCCTTCTATGTAGTAGTTATATGAGTGGAGTGCCCTTATCTCGAAACTGGGTAGTGGGCCTGAGAAGGCCCAAAATAACCGTACCTTTAGGCTTTGAACTGATTAGAAAGTAA